>JAUELK010149610.1:0-21005 GCA_031471215.1 Gastropteron pacificum
CATCGTCGTATGTATGACGGACAAGGGCCTACTACTTATTCGTCATACCATACTGTATGACGAATAAGCTCTGCGATTTGTAAACAATTAAACTGTGTGATGACATGTTGACATCGTCTGAAATCTTCCATTCCAACTTTTATAAATCAGCGAAATATGATCAATTGTCATTTTCCGGTTTGTCGTCTATAATATATTCTTTTTTTCAAGTGATAACAACATGTAATCTGGTAGCGATATCTTGAATTACTTTTAAAGGCTCTATCCAATAGCTAATTCTATCTAAAATTGACTTTCTCCCTGTCTCATTCGTAGAATGGCCTAACCACTGGTAGTGTATCTATATGTATGGGTTAGTTACACAATGTAGTTTTGCTTTTGTTAATCATGATCTAAACCAAGAGTTCTGTCTTTAATTTGCTCTAGGTCTGGAATAGTATTGCTTCTGATGAATCAGAAGACCACCCAATAAGGTATTTCCACCGTGATTAGAAGACATTAACATTGTTTATGGTTATGAACGGGCTGCCAGCTAGAAAGATATAAGTCAACCTCGAAAGAGAAGAATTCAATGCACTACAACAAAATTATGCATGTATTACATGTATATATATACTAGCAGGGCTTCCCCGTTCTTACAAAACAGATTTGGACAACAGCTGTTTGCTTGCTATTTCTATTTTTCCACTCTCATTTACAACTACTTGTCACCATAACACGTCACTTGGTGATGTGTGTTGTTTGGTAGACAATCCAACAATAGAAATGTAAAGGAAGGTTGCTAAAAAGTTTCACTCAAATATATAATATAATTGGGAACTCCCAATTATGAGTGAGAGGCAACACAGCGTGTTAATTAAACTGGTGTGGATATTTCCAAAACCACTTAGCGCCAGCACGGTTTTTGACCGAATAAAATCATGTAAATTGTATAAGAAAAAAAACATCCCTGGTTAATTCCAATTGACAATGCAAAAGAATAAACACTGTCGGTCCAGTAGTGTAGAAGAATATGTGAGACACACACACAGACACATAATAATATAGATATACAGATACATAAATATAATATGTAAATAAACAAAGCAACACAGTGGCTTCGTATACTGCAGATGACAATAATTTAATACAACTGTTTGGGTGGAGTCCTCCGATACAAAGGTAGGTGGCAATGATGGACCGGGGATGGACAACAGCGGTACAACATTGGTCAATCAACACACAGATTGTAGTTTAAAGCATTGTCTTCATTAACACCATCTTCTCCTCCCCTCCTCCTCTTCCTCCCCCACCAGGCCCTCTATGAACATGCAGAGGTCAAGTATGAATAAATTGCGCAGTTATGAAATAATAGTATCAGTAATAATAATGATAATAATAAAAATAATAATAATAATTATAAATAATAATCATAATAATAAATAATAAATAAAAACAATAATAATGATGATAATAATACAAAATAATAATCACTATAAATAATTATCATAATAATAAATAATAAATAATAATAAAAATAATAATAATAGTAATCATCATAATCATCGATTTTTTTAAAAACAAGTTTCTTTGTGACACACCTGGGGCCTTATTCAGGTCTAGATAAAAGAGATATACTTAAAACTAGAGAGCCGTTTCTAGCTCTGCGCGTCAGCCCAAAGTAAAGCCACTAGATAAGCGGACCTTTTGTGCAGCAAAATTGTTAAATTATCAATATATGTCGTAGAGCAATTTTGGCATACAATTACGGGCCTACATCTGCTTGTGAAAGACGTCTCTCCAGTTCTAAATATGCTCCGTTCCTCCGTACAAGAAGAGAATAGTATCAGCTGACTACATTGGTTAATATTCCTGATTATGCTTTCGATTGGGAAAGAGTACACTGCTCCAATAATCCTTGAATGTTATGTTCTCACTGTACTTTAATCCAACAAATTGCACAGAGCACAGCAAGTTAAATTATGTCGTCAGAAAGAGGTACACAGTTCATTTCCATTTCTCCAGTCAGAATTCTATACACCTTGATTTTGTTGATTGCTTGCTCCACATATATTCTGACATTGGCAATTCTACTTGTTGATTGGGCAGTTCTAGTGCTAGGCAAGATGGTTAGAGTGGCTTGTGATGTTCTACTCCATATAATCGAGTAGCAGTACCTGATTATCCTCATTGCTAAACTGAACGGGATTTGTCTCATTTACTCTGAAGTAGGTCTACGGTATTCGAGCATGAAGTCGCTTATGCCCTACTCTTCAAAAAGGAGGTCGCCGGGATCCTTGATGGCCTAGTTTCTGACTTCCCCCTGCACAATATGGCGTCGACTAACCGGAAACTTGTCTATTGTTCACATGAATGGATTGACAAAAGCACACTGATTCAGTTTTCATAATCACTGAATCAACCACATAGAACCATTTATCTTTTTCCATTTTTAGGTGGGGGGTATTTTGATCTTCTCTTTTTTTTGTCTTTTAAACAAAAAACATGATGACACTAGACAATATTATTATAAAAAAACTATTTCCAGCACCCAGTAAATAATTATAGAATACAAAAATGAAAGAAATAAAATGCATAAACATAATAAATGCCCTACGTTACAAAAGCATGACACATACTAAAAACTATATGGAAAACAGGTGTGCGCAGTTGGTAGTAAGTGTAAAATAAACATAAACTGATAGATCGTAGTTTGGTGATCATGTAATATATGTATATACAGTATACGGATCAAATAAGTAAAGAAACAAAAAATGTGCAACAGTTACCAGTATTACAACGGTAATAAAATAAACCACATCAAAACAAATGGCATGAAGAAATATCAGGCAATCCAAACAGTTGTAAAATACAAGTGTAAATAATAAGTAAATGCTGAATGTTTGTAGTGAGTAAAGGAATGTGGGGTAAACCATACAATTGTAAAGCAAAAAAGGGAGCAATAAATAAGAAAACATAAACTGGAGTTTTCATATGAATGGGCTGTTCTTTGGAATAGAACAAAAGGCAAAGGAAAATGTTATAAATCAAATTAGGACAAATTTGTCAACACTTTGAGTACATTTTCACTGCTTCAAAATGCTGAACTCAGAAGAATAGTTCTACGAAATTAGAGAAAAATTAGAGAAGTTGCAAAGAGTTAATGCTGCTATGAATTGAATAAAGTATAATTTATGAAATGTTTACATTATTTTGTTTAAAGTTGATAATACTCAGGTCTTCAATGTAAGTACACAGTGACTTAGTGAATGATCTGTTTCCTAAACAAACACAGTAGAGGTGAATAAACTGTACAGGTTTACTCAATGCTGTCAAAATGTCCTCTGCGAGTATCTTAAGAGAGTTTTCTCTTCAACTTACAGGACAAGATCAATACATGTATTGACATTAATTTCCCATACTATCATTAGTGCCGATAAAATACGGTGATCGCTGCCAAAACAAAATGAACTACAGGCTTCAGGCTAACAAGGTACTTTGAGGTGACAGGGATATCTGTAGGTTGACCATGTCCAAATTGTAAGTGACAATGATTACTACTTCTTGTAGTTATACCTTGAATATCGCTGAAAGTCTAAATCCCTTCCATGACTATTGATCCAGATAATAGGCTAGTTTACACATCATTGTTGTGATCATAGCTTCTAATTGTTTGTTCAATGTATATACAATGTAAAGCTGAAAAAGTGAATGTTTGTGATGCCAAAACAAGTTCTAGGACAAACTCAATATTTAGTTTATTAGAGTGACAGGTTTACATAGTGAGTTCTGGGCACTCTACATATTATACAATACAATAGTATTTGAAATCAATGACAGTATAAAGTCATTTTGGGAGCAAAGATCGCATCCGAACACTTGTATAACATGTTTCACATAGCTTGTGATGAAGTAAAAAAAAGTACATATACAAGAACTACCAGAAATAGCAATACATCTTGTTTGAAACCATTGAAAGATAAACATACTATAAAAATAGGGCCCTACCACAATACTGACTAAAGTTTTTAGGTAGGAAATAAACAAAACATTTAAGTATTTGTTCCATTTTATATTTTTTCATAAATGGTTTCTACAAACTTTTGTGGTTTTAGTTTTCATGATAGTCTTGCTTTATTTTGATGCTGCATCAAAATCAGTGCAAAAATAAATAAACATTTGAAGTTCTTTGCTATGCTTAGTATTCCTTTGGTCAACTTTATGAAACTAGCCTCTTCGTATGTTTTGGTTTGCAACAAGCTTTGAGCTTTGTGCACCACTTTTTATAGACATTTATATTTTAAGTACTATAAAGTAAACTCTAAACAGTCAAAAAAGTTTGCTGTTTTCTGTGTTGATGCTGCTCATTGAGTCTTTTGTTAAGAAGAAGATCCCTTATACATGAAAAATTGGAATACATGTATGGAAGGTGGTTGTCAAAAACGCTTAAAATTCGGGCGAAAAAAATTAGCCGAAATATATCACAACCACAGAACAGTGTTAAGTCTAATTATAATGACAGTAAACATGTAAAATACCACAGGACTGATACAGGACTAGAACAGTTGACTTTTCATATATTATATATTCAACTAGTTGTGATAGAAATATACATTTGGAAAACACAAAAACCAGCAAACAACACACACCAACACACTACAACAACACAATGATGATTGATTGAGTTATCAATGGCAGAAAGTAACCATGTATACATGAACAGCAACAAGAATTTGTTTTAACATTGGTCTCCGAAAGGCTGGGGATGGACATCCATATAAACTGCCCACACAACCCATGTGCAGAATCCTCCGGAGGGATTTGAACCCAAGTCCCCTGTGCATGTGACACCTACATGTTGACCGTTCGGCCACTTCAAGGCCCTACAAGGACTAAATGAAAAAGAAAAAGTAGTGACTGTGTGTTGATGCAACTTGAGCCAAAGAGCAAACAACTAAGGCTGCAAGACTAAATCTAGAAGTACTTTAATATAGAAAGTGATAGATATACAAGATAGTGCTATATCCAGCTCCACAGCCAGCTTATTACACTTTAGAGACACAACAGAGTTCAGATCTTTAATATATCATCATATCACAGCAACATCATTTTACACTGCTGTCATTGAAAGTGTCATTACTGTGGGTATTAGTTGTTGGGGCGGAAGTATTACCACAGCAGACACAAACAAAATACAAAGAATTATTTGACGTTCAGAGAAAATTGTTGGTATTGATTAACATCTTTTTCTGCATTATATGATAAATTCTCATGGAACAAGGCAATTGCTATTACACAAAATCCAGACCATCCACTTTTCAAGGAATATGTCATATCTTGAAATTTCATAAGTATACAGGCAATAACAGAACATTTTAAAAGATCTTTATTTAATTCCAGCAACCTCCAGGAAATTCTCCCAGTCTAAACACAAAAGAGTTTTTTCCATTTGTTGAGAACTAAAGTCTTCCAGCAATTCAATGATCTATATTGTACTGTCATGCATTATGTTTCTTTATGTTGATCTAGTCTAACATGTGTGGTAGTATTATACTCCTTTACATGTACTATATATATTGTATAGCTAACAAACGGCTCATACCAAATGTCCATGATTGGATCGATAAAGTGTATTTTATCTTATCTTATATCACAAGGGGGATGAATGAATCAAGGACTAGACACAGCAACATGGATGACTTGGTTCCCTCTAATGGAAGAAGGCCTATGTACATTTTCAAACACAGTACCTGTCGTTTATAAGAATGTCGTATATAAAAACATTTCGGCTATAAGAACGATTTTCCAGTCGACCGAGTTATTTCTCTATTTTTACTCCCGATTTAAGAACGTTGCTTCGGATATAAGAACGATTACGTCTTCTCCACAAAGTGGATCTATCTAACTTTCAAGGCTGATGGTGACCAATCAAGAACACACATACAGTCCCTTCTTACTCTATCTATACAGTGTAATATATAACAATCCAAATTGCTCATATGCCTACCATCGACACTTTACCGCACCTGCACGTCAACAAAATGATATGCGCTAATCAAATCATAGAAAAAATGGGTAGATCAATTCTTTTTTTTTAGATTTAAAGTTGACAGTCCCTAGCAACACAGTTTGGTCATATAAGAGACTGGACTCTCACCAGGAAAAGCAGTCACAAAGAAATAATAAACAATTAAAAGAAGGAGTAGAAAAGGATGACAGACTAGTAGAAAGTGACAGCTGCAGGTCCCTGGAAATGTCGTTCCAGCACTAGTACAATGCCACTGTACATAGGAACTATTTTTTTAGCCGGAGAGGTTTAATCAAAAGACACAACAATCTGCGGATTTGCCCAGGACATTTAAAACCCATGATTTTGGCTCAGAAATTGAACTTGACCGTTCTTGTAAGCGGCAGGTACTGTATGAAAAAAAAAAAATTCATTTCTCTGAACACAAAAATAATACAATTTGGTTGATGCGCTATCTATACAACACTCAAAATCACAATAATGATACACCCATAATCACTATAATTGTAAACCTAATTAGATAATCACAACTCAGTTCATGGGGGGCATCACAATAAAAGCAACAACAACAAAACAAACACCACTACTGTATTAATGCACAACAAAACTCAGATCTCCTATAAATTCAAAAGATAAAGATTTGAACATTGTAGTTCACACCTATATGGATCATAAAAGTTTGATTGAGATCTTGTGTTTCCAGATATAAAGGAAAGAAATGGGCTGGACTGTTTAACTAAGTATGATCCTGCATTCAAGAGATCTTGAATGATTTAATATACAAAGTGGTGAAACAGGAAGCAGTCATCACTGTACACAAACAAAACTGATTATGGAAAACTTCAATTTACTTCTAGATCTACATGGCATTGGCCCCAAGAGGAAGAACTCAAAAGGCTGCTGGATTCGACGGAGATACATACAAAAACACAGTGAACAAAATTTGTAAAGATGAATGTATGAACTTGAGAGGTCTACAGTAAACATGTGCACATACACAGACACAAAATATGCAGTAAGAATTATAACAGTCAAAACACTTAACAATACAAAAAACATCAACCAAAACATTACCTAAACGTCAACACATTGACCACTGAACATCTTAGACAACTGAAGTTATAAAAAGAGACAATGCATGACTAATCATTGACAGAAGTAATTGTATACATGAATAAAGTCTTAGCAGTATAACATTTTAGGGGACTTGAGTCATTCAACAACATAACTCAATTCTGTTGATTTTGTTTAGCTCATCTGCAGGTCACATCACTCAGGCAATTCTAATTATTCATCAATTAGTTGAGTCGGAGAGAAATCTTGAAGAGATAAATGCACATATCGATCCCTCTAGCAGGGCTCTCAGTGAGAAATGATGCCAACCCCTGAACTTAGCATGGTCTAAGACATTTAGCCCCCGGCGTGGCCGAAAACGACTTCCAAGCATTATTATCTTACCCCTTTGACTTTTGCATTAATAACATAGCTGCCACTCTGGAAATTCAAAAAAGGAAAAACTGTTTTCAAATGTGCGCAGGTCCAGGGCAGAGCCTTGGCAGGGGGCGAGGGGAGGGGGATAGAGTCCCCCTCAAGCTAAAGGTTTTTTTTTACATAACACTTACTGAAAATCAATTTCCAGGCATATTAGTTTCAAAATATGAGTGTTTTAAGACCACAGTTGCCGACCACTATAGGGTCAACAAATCAGTAGTCTCTCACCTAGTTGTCAGAAATTCTACATCATTTTCATATATCTTGTCATATAAGTCGGGAGAAATTCATGTTAAAATTGGCTCAAATTAGAGTAGGCCTAATGCATTACTCAAACTCAAACCTTGACTAGGTCTAAAAAGGCATGGAGCTGTTGATTTCAATCTTCAATCATGTAGAGATAACATTCTTAAACGAAAAACTTATGGACTAAAATATGACTGATACGAGTGCAGAATCGAAAGGCCTTGTCCGCGAAACTTTGGTACCTGTACCAGAATAAAAAATCGCAATGCGCAACCGCAAACAGTCGCAATTTCCTGATGGAGATGCTGTTTCAAGCTCACGAAATGAAAACAAAAATGCTCGATCAAAAACGCCTCGATAGTGATTAGACGTGGTAAAAAGTCGCGTTAATTCGTCATAGTTGTCAGCAATGTAACCAAGCCAACGGAACGGAAGTAAGAACACGTGGGTCTCAGATTTTCTTTGTGTCTTTAATAATTTGACGTTTTTCAATTATGTTAATAGTTAATATTTAGGAACGCATTTATCTTTTCGTCCGCTCAAGCCGTCGACCGTCGGAAATGCGGCGCAGGTATCGCGGATCCGTTGAAGATGTGTAGATCTAGCCCTAGAATAAGAATTAGATCCAAGTCTGAAGAGTCAGAACCCTATTGAGCTAAAATCGCTTTTACTTTTATCAATGCAGAAACGAGAGGCTAAGTAGGCCTACGGTCGTGTTTCGGTACAAGTAACATGAAATGATGTGTTCATGAAATCCCGAAATAGAAAACGCCAAACAGCGAAAACAAAGATCCCTGTTCAAGTGTGTGACTTTAGCAATAAGAATTATAACGGTATCGTCGCGTAGGCGATGTAAACAATCCGTTGAAAGAAGAGACAGAAGCAATGTAGCCCCAATAATAAATAATATGCACTTGTTCCAGCCCACAAATATTCGTGTCTTTTAATATTTAATGATTTGTTGACCATCCATTTTTCCCAACAGATCAAATTTCGTCCGTAATTCCGGTGGTCGGGTTAAATAAAAACAGCAAAACAGTGCTTTCACGGATGTCCGCGACGATCTGCACCAAACACAATTTTCAGGCCCGATCTAGCTTTCGCGGACCTCCACGGCGATCTGCACCAAACATAATTTTCAGGCCCGATCTAGCTTTCGCGGACCTCCACGGCGATCTGCACCAAACATAATTTTCAGGCCCGATCTAGCTTTCGCGGAACTCCACGGCGATCTGCACCAAACATAATTTTCAGGCCCGATCTAGCTTTCGCGGACCTCGGCGGCTATCATCACCAAACGCAATTTTCAGCCCGGTCGCGCTTTCGCAGACCTCCGCGGCGCTCTGAGCTAAGCTAAAGCAATTTTCGGCCCGATCTAGCTTTCGCGGATTTCCGTGGCAATCAAGATAAACGCGGAAGTCTGAGAGCCCTGCTCTAGGTATTAACGAAAGGACCCTCATGTGAAAGTTTAGGGCCTACTCTATTATTTAATATTCCATACATTCCCTTCCTTCATCTCATCAACTATGTCCAAACAAATCTACCCCTATTGTTCATATGAAGCTTGAATCAACACTACTATTTCTGTAATGAATGTTTCAAGCTCACACTTCATGCTGGGACTGCGCAGGGTACAGGTGCATCCCCCGGATGGCAGACAGGGCTGGCATTTGAAAAACCCTGGCCCTCCCAAGTCTGTGTGTTGGGCAGAAGGCTAACAACCTACTGCTGGAAAAAAACTGCTGTTACAGAAACATACAACTCTATTGATTACCCCCTTCCCTGTTAATAAGCATGTCATGAGAAGTGACCAAGGTGTGTTTGTCTCATGACACCTCAAATTGTGTACCTTTATCATCCACATCAAACTAACACACAATCAGTCCACACCAGTAGCTCAGTAGCTCACCTTCCCCCTGTCCCCAGACCCAATTTTCAATGTCCATCTACATGCCCAGAGAAAGGACCAATTTGCATTAACAAACACTAACAACGCAAACAGCTGTTGTCCACTCCTGTTCGTGGAACAGGAAAACCCTGCTAGTTAGTACTATTACTCTAATGTATTATTAGCATCAATGTATTGAAGACTTCATGATAATGACAGCCATGGCACCCATATACTGTTAAACAGAGAGTATACAGTATCTCCTTCAACTTGAGCCATTTTGAGAGCATAGAAGATGCTATTGTTCGTCTCAGTGGGGGGTGGGGGAATTTTTTCGAGTAAATTATATAAAAATGAGAGGCAGACAGAAATAAGGAACTATGGTTATAAAGAACTGTTTTCTCTTGCCCAGGGGTGTTCGTTATATCAGTGTTCCACTGTATAGGCCTACCTCTAATGACCACAAACACACTCTCTATTTTTGTCATTTACCTTGTAGTTCACCATCCTTCCGTCCCCTTTCCTCATCTTATCCCTGTTAATAACAAACATTTCTAGACAAACAGAGATTTCATTTGAAATCCTATAAACTCAAAGTACTTCTATCACCCATTTTACACTAACATACAATCAGTCCTTGCCAGTCGCTCCATTCCCAGCCCCAATCTTCTCCCTGCTAATCAACAAATCTAGGGAAATGACAAGTGTGTGTTAATGTGTGTTACTAACAATTCAAAAGTATCTCTAGGGACCATAAATATTCAATCATTCCCCGCCAGTCGCTCCATAGTTTACTTTCCCTCCATCCCTTGCCCCCATCTTCTCCCTGTCAATCAACATGTCTAGAGAGGTGACTGAGATATCGTCTCCCCCCACCGCCCCCACCCCTGCACTGCTTGGTGTGTCTGGGAGGTCAGAACCTTCTGGGATGGTCTCCAGACCAGCTGGGGGTCCTGAGAGGTCCGGTAAGATTGGCCTTCGGTTATCCAGGTGGGAAACACTGCCCGACGGCTGAACTTGGCCCACATTGACGTTTGCCACCATCCAGGCTGGATGATAGGGGTGGGGAGGGGTGGAAGAATTGGAGCAGATAAAGAAAGGCCTTAAAGTCCAGTGACATCTGTTTCAAATAAAAGCCATGAAGCAAGCTGCAATCATCAATACTATTGTCATTAATAGTCAATACAAATCTCTAATACGGAAAATGGTCAATTAAACATTGGAATGGTAGGTTAAATTCTGACTTATTGACAAAATCAATACAGCAAAAAGGAGTGTTCACAAACTATATTAGAGACATTTCATTTTGAAGACCTAAAGTCATGTTCATGTACAAGATCTCAGAGCGCAGCTACTCCCTCCATCCCCTAAAAGCACAACCCTGTTTACAACTACAGACAAGCTGAGGAATACCTAAAAATACTACTACATGGCATTGGACTGAAGAGCAATTGCACAGCGATCTAAAGATCTGAAGAGTACGAGGCCACTACTCACATGGAATCAGGTCTGAGGTGATGTGTTGCGGCTCCACAGGTTTCTTTTCATCTGACTTGCCAATAGCAATGAAGTACACGGCCACAAAGGATAGCACACATCTGTGGAAACAGAACACAGTCAAGTAATGTTTATATAATAGATAGCTATTTCTGTAGAACTTTACACAACTCTACCGCAAGCTCAAAGCGTCCAACAGCCATTGTTACCTAGACAAAGATAATTCTTCCATAGCCATTTCAATCTCATGGGGAGGTATACTGGGAGTTGGTCTTGGATAGCGCCCACAGCAACATAGTGACAAGATCTTTCACTGTCTAAATTCAGGTAATCAAAGCGCTTTTTCCAAACATTCACATATTAATGCCTAGCAGTGCAAATTTCTTTTTCTCACTTTTGTAAAAAAACAAAACATTCTTTTTCAATAATAAAACACTTGCAACCTTGGTGTTTTTAGATAAACACAAAAGAAATAAAATTCTGAGAGCTTCTGTTTTATTCACTGAACAAGAGTGCCCTCAATGATCTGAACATTGCTTGAAAAACAATATAATTGAACAGAACCATTATTACTACTATCCTGACATTCAATTGTAGTAACAATCAACATTCTTGAGTCTGAAGGGGTTTGCTGCGTTTTTCTATGAAAGAAGTTTCTGCTCCGTAAGTCTGAAGTTGTTTTTTTTAAAGAATCCAGCAAGCAAGGTAGGCCTACAAAGAACAGTACTGCCTGAAAAAGTCACCATGATCATATGTGATTGTGATGTAGGCCATCGTGATGTTGGTCAGAAAACACAATACTGCATACAACATCAAAGTGTTGTAAATACTTACCCAAAGAGGAACATTGTGATCTGCACTCCATTTAGGCCATAAAACTCTTTGTAGAACACAATGCCTGCAGAGAAAAGAGTACACTCCAGAATGTATACATGACAGTGTGAATCACCTTTGGGCATCAATATCATGTTAAATCAGTTAACAAAATATCTGAACTCAATGCTCAGATGGGCCACTCCCGGAAGGAGCTGGAGAAGATCGCCCAGGGCAGAGACAATAGAGGTCCATTGTTAATGGCCTTTGCCCTAAGGCCAAAGTCAGTCAAAGTGAGTTATAAGCTTAAAAACAAAAGCTAAATATACAGTGAAAATGAACCCTGTCCCTAGTATGTTCTAATTCAAGGTGAGCCTCTTGGTTTTATGTTAAGTTAAACAAAATCATAAGAAAAAATGATATGAATAAGACAAATACTACTATACTATTAATGCATTTCTAATTCATTTTACACATATGATATGTCAGTTGATGTGGTTAAATATGCCATTGCCAGAGTGAGGCACATAGGGATGCTCTTAATAATTATTATGACATAAAAGTGTATTAACTATAGCACTGACCTGCCAGAATAGCACTGATGGTGAAGATGACAAAGTTGACTGGTACCACAATGGTGGCCTCATAGTTCTTCATGGCCAGGTTCAAGTATCTGGAGAAAAGGGAACAACAAGACTTGTGCAGCACTGAACACAGATTCAACACGATCATCTTCATATGTATGCTATCTTTAGAAAGGTCTGTTTTTCTTCTCTCATCACAATGGTACAATAATCATGCAGAAAGAAAGTAACATTACTATTGTGTTTAAATAGGCTTGATTCTCCTCTTAAAAGAATGGTACCACCATCATGTAGAAAGAAATGAAAAAAAAGGACAAAAACCTGTCACAACCATGGCCCCCAACAAACACACATGTTGGCTTTAGAATGAATCAGGTGTGTCCGGCTAGTAATATTCTGTAAAGTGCGTTGAGCTAGCCTTAGGCAAGTGAATATATCCTTATGATGTATCTCCGACTCACTTGATCTGTATGAGTGCAGTGATGAGCAGGATGCAGATCAGGGCATACAGCACAGGTTTGTCCCAAACACTGTACCCTACGGTAGACAGTTGGATCAGGCCAGACACAGCTTTGGCTGAGATCACTGTGAATGAAGCTGCAGGGAACAAAAACATGTTTTCAGAAAACTAGTCAGTACAGGTATATCAATATCTTTTGACTTAAATTAAATTGCTCCATAGTATTAAAAAAAAATAAAAAAAATTGCACAAATAACAGAACTTCCTGCTATAAACTAAACAAATAGTATACCTAACACATTGATGACTGATCACAAAGAGCACACAAACGGCCTATAGCACAAGGATATAGCACACTTATACAAGCAATCACTGGTGAGGGTAAACTTTCAAGACAGAGATGCTGACAGGTGAGGTGATACAACCAAACACATTACACAACCAAGATTTCAGCTTATAGCCAGGAAAAAGGTAACATGACAATATCAAACCTAAAACATAGTTGTTTGAAATCATACCGAGAATGAATGAAGAAGAAGTGAGAAGAAGAATTCAAAAGTAGCTTATAGACAAGTCACCTTTGTACAGAAATGAGAAATTTGCTTTTTATCAATAAATCTTCATTTGCATTAATTTGTTTAATGATTGCTCCTTGAAATTTCTTATTTTCATTTTTAAAATACTGCTCATGCACTCCAATGAAAGCAGAAAGGTTGCAACACATATTGCTCTTTTATACCTCAACATCCCTAAACCTGTGTTTAAACACTGCCTTACTCACTTATTCCTCTAGATTCCTTGTGGAACAAGGTAAATACAAATACTGGAATAAATCAACTTTCTCCTCCCTTCCTTCCTTGATTTCATAATAACCAGAGAGTATCAAACTCAATTGTCGATATATCTTTCACTCTAAAAACATTTCCTACGAGATTAGAAAAAGCCTTGCATTACCTGTAATTGAAGAGATCAGCAGGTAGATCAGGACATGGTGATTGTCTCTGTGGTACAACAGAACCAGTAGGCCTGCCAGGATCAGGATCTCCACACACTGGGACCAGAGGAAAGAGAGCAGAGAAAAACACAGGTATAAATCTCAATTTACAAAGCTCACTCCTAGTTCTGTATAAACTAGATCTTGCGATTTTGCGAAATCTTTGAAATCTGTTGCTAAAAATAGAACTTGGCAACTGTCAATGTTTTGATAAGTGTCGAAGAATTAAAAAAAACACTGTTATAAGAAAAAAACACTCCATGCAAAATTTCAGCTCATTCTGAAAAAAAAACTCAATGAGTTGTGCCCCTTTATCATAAAAAAAATAAATAATGAGCAATAAGGACATACATGGAAAATGAATAATATGACCTACAAGGGGCTTCAAAATCAATTATCCATTTCAAGTTTGCATTGTTTGTAATTCTGTCTTACACACACACACATATACAACAACAACAACAACAAAATACTGACCAACTCTTCAGTTTGGGATGAAACAATAACAATATCAATTAAAATTATTTACTTACCACATAGGCAATAAAGATTGGTTGTGACAATGCGTCAATCAATTCGTAGTTGCCCATCACCATCTCTGTCTGTAAGAAAACAAGTCAAAGAAATTAACATTTCTTTAACATGTCATTACCATCTTAAAAAGTAAAAAAATAAGCTTTTTTTGTGACAGGCCTGGAGACGTTATTTCTGGATCAATCGTTCTTGAAACTTGAAAATTTCTTTTACTCTGTAGATGATTCTTTTCATAAACTTGACACCGTACAGGCACGTTAAGATGGTGAAAACACTGTTTAAAGTTACATATTGTGTCGTAGAGACGAAATTATTTTTAGTTTGCCAATCAGTGTTGGGTGGATCAAGTTAACAATGCAGTTCTCATCAAATACATTAGACCCATCGAGTACGTCTACAGTGATACTTTACTGCTGAATCCGAAGAATTTACGACGTTCATTAGGCCTAAATATCTTACATAGTGCATTGCCCAGTTAATGAACCTTGGAGACAAATGACTATGGTTATTAAGTTGTGTATCAAGACATTTCAGACAGAGCATCAACGCGCTCGAAGTAGTCGCAAAAACATGCGATACTACTGCCCAAAAAGTCACAGGATTTTTGTTTGCATTCTTTTCGAAGGTAATGCACAAGTGTGCAAAATGTATGCCACGGGAAATGCACTTTTTTGCACCAATCTCGAGTTCCTCTGAAAAAAGTGTTTCGACTCATAACTTCACAAAGACTTGATAGATCTAGATCTTGATCTCGATAGAAATAAATATTAGATCCAGGTAGTCTGCTAGATCTACTTCACTAATTACCTTTGTTTGAACTTATAAGATTGTACCGCAAAGAATGAAATAATTGATCGTTTTAGATTGATTGATGTAGAGATATCAACTTTAGATCTAAAATCTGTGGCCCGTTCATCAGACGTAAATGTGGCAAGGCGCAAGCGAGGTGCCCCGTTGCCTTTAAGATGGCCATACACGACTCAGTTTTCCCTTGACACCTGGGCTAACATTTCCATATACATTTTGGCCTATGCAAGGCCTGCGCAGGTCGTATACAGGTTGGTACAGGATTGCTCTGGCCTGTGCAGGCTATGCACAGGCCTGGACTAAAGGAAAAACTGCATAGTAGATGGTCCCCTTATGTGCCTTAGTGCTTTTCCCTATTGAACGGAGCTCAGTATTTAGATGAAGCTCTAGGCCTAACTCCCAAGGTACAAAGGCCTACGCACTTGCAAGAGATAATGACTCTCATCGATTTGGCAGGTATGTTGCTGGCCGGTTGTCTTGTTGGGTCTGGCTTGTCAAAAAGCAGCATGTGGACAGGAGAGGCGGCGGTCATTCCTGACTCATTGGCTACTGGACGTACTCCTGAAAATTAACTTACGTCTTTGCATGCATGATGAGGCGTTTTGATTTTTAACGGGCACCTGGGCGTGGTTTAGCTTTGCTCTCTAACCAATTACAGGGAGATATTAGATTTGTGGGAAACAGTGTACGTATCAGACAGCCGTGCGTCTGAGAGTAGTGGCCACAGGGTACGTTGTTGTTCTTCCATCAAGTAATTGGATTACAGAAGATGGCATATTTCTCGTTGTCGTTTTGAGATCAACCCTTTCAAATTATTTTGCACGAACCAAGCACAAATTAGACAAACGGTCCCTGATTAAGCATGTTCTTGTTGACTTTGTTTAATAAAAATCGTAGGTTCCGTTTTCGAGAAATTAAAGTTCTAATTGAAACCTTAAATTGATCCACTGGTACGTAGGACTATGGGTACGGACTCTAAGGAAACAAATCATTAAAAAAAACGCATGAACTAAGCACAAATTAGACCAACGGTCCCTGATTGAGTATATGTGTAAAAACCTTGTTGACTTTATTTAGTACAATTGTAGGTTCCATTTTCGAGAAATTTGAGTTTTAATTGAAACTTTAAAATGTATCCACTATTCAACCGTGTGGGCAAAACTAAACTAATACATTCAGAGAGGCCCCTAATATCTATGTTGTCGGCAGGATATACTGTTCATCTTGTGTTATTCAAAGGGTTGCAGGTTCCCTTGTAACTTGTAACCCTTATCCTTAAGAACACAATGGCATCCTTGGGCCATATATGTTGTAGCAAAAAGTAATCATTGATGAAAGAGGCTATCAAGGGAAAGATGGTAGGAAAGAGAAAAAGGGGAAGGCCACGAATTAGGTATGTTGGAAACATTAAAAAATGGACCAACAGAGACAGCCTAGAGATATTTAACACTGTGGACAGAAGGCAAGACTGGCACTGTGTAGTGTACCAAGGAGGGCAGGCAGCCAACATCCACAAAAGTGACACTGTACAGTTAGTGAATGAGTGAGCTATTGATAAATGATAAAGTTGTAGAAGACTTACTTGTTTCGAGAAGGTCACCAGCAGAAATGCTCCAATGATAGCAAGCGCACATCCTTAGGACAGAAACATTTTATTACTCTGTTAATGTCAAATCAGACTTCATGTAGATAGCTCTTTTCAGGATAATAACATTATTTTGAGGAGGAAACACATATCAAATCATACCAAAAAAGGAATAAAAGACAAATAAGTAAACAAGCAGTCAATGAAACTCAAATCATTCAAGAGAACTTTTGTGTAAGGATTGCTACAAAATGTTACTGAAAGAAATAATAAGACACTGTAGGTTAATAGAATGAGCTACAGTGTCTTTTTTATGTTATAGGAACATGAATGAAGTTGTGACTCTCTTTGAGCAACTGAAAACATTTTTCTTGAACTAGAAAGACTCACCAAATAGGTTTTCAGCTTTGACTTTCTCCTTCAGGAAAAGGGCTGCCAGGAATAAGTTGGCTGCAAAAAAGCATTGAAGAAAGAATTTGATGAACTCCCCTCATTCAGTTGCAAAACACATGTACAGTATAGAAGCAACAAGAATGCATTAGAAGAAATATTTGAAAAGGCAGCCTTTATCCGTCATCGTATGGTGGATAAGGAGAGAGGATTTATCCGCCATACACTATGATGTTATTCTGTGATGTGTGACATGTAGTGTGATGTGGGGTTAGGCATGGTCGCTTTAATACACAAGGCCAGACACACCGGCGGAATACGTCATCAGCGGGGCAAATGTGTATGTGTGAGAGAGAGATACTACGGTGTATAAAGTATGCATTGGGTGTAGAGGAGGGGGGGGGGGGCAGAACAAACTGAGGGATGGCGGGTGTGTAGTGTATCGGCAATTCACTGGAGCATGCACAAACAATAAACAGTGAAGTGGGCTAGTGATTGTTTATACTGATAGGGAAATAGGTTGACGTAGATTAGAAAATTCCAAAGAAAGAAATCAATGGTTAGATAGATGCATGGACAGGTGGATTCATTCTTTAAATTTACAAAGGACCTACTATTACTAGTTGTACCAGGCTCACCCATTGTTTGTGCCATTGAAAATCTCAACATGCATGTCGGTAAATATCCAGAGGGTAGACACCACAGATCTTGACTCTAGACTAATACCCAAACTACACTTTGATTGATAGGCCTACGCACAAAAATAAAAACGAATTAAAAATAAAATCAATACAATTGTTACAATAGTAAAATAAGATAAGGGCATTGAAAGAAATTAATATGGTGATGATTGTCACAACAAACAAACAAAAACAAACAAAAGTGAAAAAATGTTTACTACAGGGTTCGAACCCATGACCACCTATGTTACAATAACTGACCCACTACAGTGGTGGTGCCGAGAGGAGCCACCACAGAGGCTGGAGCGAATCCATAAGCAGTGAAGTTGAAGAGCTCTCCCACAGCCATGAGGACCAGCCCTAGCCACCAGAGAGGTTCTCTTGTGTAGTGCATCGGCTCAGGCCTGGGGGCATTGCGAAGGTGGACATATTTCTGAAAAAGAGATGTCTCTATGTTTAAGACAGCATGTTTTTATGTTGCTTTATAAGATCATCAAAGCAATCTTTTAGGCAAACACTAGTTAACGAACACTCAAGGCTACTTAAAGTGTGAGCACTTTTTTAAACACAAAAAGTCCACAGATACTATCCAGTTTCTGGTTATATTTGGATTTGACTTCAAACAAAAACCATGCATTAAAAATGTTTTCAAGATTCCATTTTGTTAATTGGGATTCACAAACTGATGCTTTGTAAGAATTACCTAGGAAATGAAACAGGTTACAGGTAAAGTAAAATGAATCTTTCCCATTGATTTGCTGCCCTACGTAATTTCCGATGGCATGTTCATCACATTGGATGGATAAGTATTTCCCATCCAACTCCAATCCATGGCATGATGGCATATAGGCATGAGTGAGTAAGTGAGTAATTGGTTTGTACAAGAGAATAGAATACCTGCAAGTTCAAGGAGACACTGATCAGAACATTGCCACCAACAGCAAGTCCACTTCCAAGGGCAAGATTCTGAAAAGCAGATTCACACTGAAGTAGTTCGGAGCCTATGGAAAAGCTTTTGAGTTCTACTACCTGGTGTAATAATCTGTGACTTGAGAATACATATATAACAGGCTACAAAGATGTCCTAAGAAGACACAACTGTTACACACACAAAGCAATTTAATGTAGTCTATTTGCAAAGATTTCCCTTCATTGTGAAAAGAAAGAGATTGTTATAAAGCTTTTGTTAATTGTTATTGGCAAGAATCGTACAAGTACATAAAACCTGAGACAAACAGCTTGAAACTTCAAAACTTTTGCAAATGGCATTTCATTGTGATTTAATGAAAGCATCTTTCGACAGTAAGCACTAATCAAGATGAAATTATGCAACAAGAATTACTTTTTATCCCTTTTTTGAATAACAACAAGAACTGCATTTTGTCATCTTTAATAACTTTCAAGATCTAATAAAAATTAATAACTAGATTATTGATTGCATTCTTAATTCTAAGAATATTTTATAAGATTGAACTAGTTACGACGATGTAGGCCTACCTGGTTCCTGTCTGACCTCTGTTCAGGGATACCCGTAGGATTCATGTCAGAAATCCAGAGAGGTTGTCTACGCGTACTATGAAACCTTCGAAAACCTAACAAGGGCAAGTTCTCATACTATCACTAGATCTATGTCATCTGTCACTCTGCTCTGATGTAAACTCTCATGAACTAGAGCTTGAAAATGCTCACTATCACTATCATAAGAACAGCCAAAAATGACAAATACTTTTCTTTTTTTGTCATTTACAATAGTACAAACAATGTATAATTTTAGCACTTTGGTTGGCTTATCTCATCAACTACATTACTAGCGTTTTACTTGACATTCAGCATTCAGTCAGCTCCTGAAGAATAGAAAGGGAAAGCAATGTTGTTTCATGAAGCCATACGTAACATCATAAGAAAATATTGTGTTAATATCATGTAAGAAACAAGTCTGTCTTGAAAGGTTTTCCCAAACATCAGACTCTCACACACCATACCATGGTCCACACACACATCACAATGACAAATCATGTCAAATACAGCACCAGGCGAGTAAGCGAAACGTTTTTTTATATCTGCTGCTAGTGCAGTTGGTGGAGTGAATAGATTGATAGTCTAGATCTAGTACTAAGTTAAAACTAGACTAGAACTAGAGTACTAGAGTCTGGACTGTTGCTACTTTTTAACCCTTGGCCGTGCGATCTTTATTTATTCATGATGGATAATGGATGGCCACAACACATTAGAAGACCTAGATCTTGGTCTAGAGTGACATGTCTAGGCCCTTAGACTTATTCTAATATCAAAGTGTTATTCTACACCCAAAATTCGGGTGTATAATAACGCAGTGTTATTCTACACCCGAATGACGCATGCGCAGTTGATTCTTTTTTTCTGTACTCCGTTTCTGCCTTCGGCCTTAGCCTTAAGCCTAGTTTCTGTTTCCCGCTGCGACCGTCTAGATCTAGACACTTTGAATCATTATGAATTATTTTGTCTTTGTTGATCTAGATCTGCGAGGGGCGATTGAAAAAGCCTCTTTTTAGAACATGGATTTACACATTCTTTTCTAATTATTTTTATTCTTGTCATATCTTTAGGCTAGACTAGCGCAATATTTTACTAGATCATGTTAGCCAAATGTACGGTAAATGTATTCAGCATGATATGGTTTATCAATAACACTAAGGCCTACTGTTACTACGGATGGAAATGAAAACAGTTTATATTCATCCAATGTCATTAGGTCTACTACATGCCGATGGAAATTGTGGTTGTCGCATGAAAAACAAATAACCACAATATATCACCAACATGAAAAAGAAGAAGAGCTAGGCCTACTAACTACAATAACAATTGTAGTGCGGCAAAATAAAACATGTATACAGAATGGACAACACAACTTCATCTCCCCTCTACATCTCGGAATAGATCTAGATCTAGTCTTGAAACAGATGGTACAAATGACGGGACTGGTTTACGAAAGCGGTCCCTGGTGGTGTGTCATTTTTTTGACCTAGATCCCTAACCCTAACCCCTAGATC
>JAUELK010149611.1:0-11312 GCA_031471215.1 Gastropteron pacificum
CTCTCTCTCTCTCTCTCTCTCTCTCTCTCTCTCTCACTCTCACTCTCACTCTCACTCTCACTCTCACTCTCACTCTCTCTCATATGCTAATTATATATAGAGCATATGTTAATATAATATGCAAATTTGTTTAAATAAGCACCCAACTAGTCGAATCGAAGTGTAACTGATGTGAGCTTCCAAGTCCCAAATGGGAGGGTTTCCAGCTGTACAACACACTTTTGGCGATACTGTGGAACAAGTACGCGAGTGTGACTAGTTCAAGAAGTCTTGTAATTCGCCAAAAGTACTTGGGTCAGAAGATACAGACTTATCGCCAAAGACTAAAAGTGGGACTCAGGGGGAAGAAGTTAATCCAGGGGACACGATCCGTCCTGTTTTCCTTGTAGTCGTCACAAATCAGCCGTTAGAGTGTGGTACAGAGTAGAGTCTAAAAACCTGAAACTCCATTTGTTTAAAGTTGCCATGCCTAAAATGGAAAGTGGGTTATTCATTTCCTAATTTTCTGCATTCTTCAAAACCGGGAAATACCTGAAAATATATTGCCATGTTTTCAAAGCCTGATTTCAGGCACATACCTGACCGCTTTCACCCCTGGTGTGGTGACTGTATGAAAAGAGAAAAGCGGAGAGGGATTGTTGCAACTTAATGTGTTCATACTGACTCCTACTGTTGTACTGTAGACTACCTTGGCTGGCTGGATGGTGATGATCACATATAATAATAATTTATCCTGTGGTCACTGTCATTTTGTCAAGGCCGCTTTGTTCGCACACCGCAGCATTGGTTCAGCAATAACAAGCTATCTTTTAACTTTAAGAAATCGCAACCCTTTCAGAAAATGGCCCTTTTATTCAAGGAGCACACAACTGGGTTTGCATTTTATTCCAATGACTATGACCAAATGTTGGGTTAACGAGTTAACGAGTGATGCAGATTTGAATCCCACTGGAGGATTTTGGCCAGTTTTTATGGTTGTTCACAACTAATGTGGGATTGACCCCCCCCCCCCCCATGTAATCTGAAATACACCCAGAGCAACATTTGAAATTGAATGAAAAGGCTCGACTTGGCCTAATTCAAATTAAGTATAAAACTAATTTACTACTACTATTACTACTATGCTGTCAGTACTGCCACCAATTTTCATCTGGTCAGACATGTCATACCCACACACAAGCAAGGTGCCATATGATGGGTAAGAAAACCCATTCAGTGTTGGAAATCTCTATGGGTTCTCACTTCTGTGATGGTGATGCTCATTTTATTTCTCTTTTTAGAAAGCAGTGAGCACACATGCCTCTGCCTATTCAATTTGAAATTCACAGACCATTAATTATCAATGAACACAAACTAAAAAATACAAACATAATGCAAAAACATACATGTACTATGTAAACTGAAGTGACAAGACAGAGTTGGTTCAGATTAAATTGTCTTTAATGCCAGTAACAAGTTTTGTGTCATTAATCATAAAACATGCATCATGTAGACATGGCAACATTGCTCAACATATGAACATATGCTGTATTCTTATTAATTCTTAATGTGTCTGGTCATATACTGGAGTTGTCAAATGATCTATAAATAAACCAAAGGGTTTTCTCTCAACAAACAAATAAATAGCACACATGACATGAAGTATGAAACAGCATTAAATAAAGTCTATAACGAAAAGGGACGAATGGACAGATATTGAAAGTAGATGTGTACAATTAGTATCACTTCTTCTTATACACTGATAGTGTCATCTTTAAACTCGTTTACTGATGCTCCTACATTTTCAAAAGCATTATCCCATCTGGAACACTGTTGTCACAACATCAATAAAAGCTTGTTGAAGAAACAGTATAGGAAGACAAACTAAAAAAAAAAAGAAAAAGACACAAACACTGAATGAAACATACACTAAACAGCATACTATTTTTCATTTACATTATCATGCTTACACTTTAATATTTTTAGTTAGGCAATGCTTTACGCATATTTGACAAAGGCATAAAACCTTGCATTAATAAACCAAGTAATGTAGTAATGTATCACAACTCATCACAGTCATAGATAAGTTGTTTTTAATTTAAAAAGTAAATTCGATCATACTAAAACCGTTCCCTGTTCAATTACATAACACTGAAGTACCAATAGTTATCATTAACATTGATGAACAGTATGAAGAAAAAATAGAAGACTATTAAGACTAAATACTGTGATGAAAAGATAAATATATGGTAGATAAAATAGAAAAGTCACGAAAGATAGAGATGAAGAACGTTGTGTACAATTGAATGGGAGAATTTGCACAGACACTGATTTCATTACATTGCAGCAGATTTCATTCTGGGACAGTTATATAAAAAAAGAAGATAAACGACAGTATATGGATGTTCAGACTTTGATGACTTGAGCGGCACAAGCTGAGGCGGGCGTTGAGGCAGAACTGAGGGTAGACATGTCCACAATCATCCTGGCATACGTTCCTCCAGCCTGACCCACCGTCAGTCGACCAGGGTTGACAAAGCAGCAGCCATCAATGTCCTGAAAAATACAAAGAACCCATCAGTATGTAAATTAGACTACTTTACTAAGACTAAGAACTAAGAGTCTTTCGTATTTGCTCTTCTATGATGAGCCGTATAGATGTTTTTCATTGTTTTAAACTGGGTTCAAGCAATCTTTCAAAATGTTATAGCTACCCTTTCTGGTTGCTGATCATTAAGTGTCCAGTGACTCAAATGATTCATTGCCAAAGGTATTGAAAAATGTGTAATATTACAGATGACAAGACTTACAAAATGTACAATCAATGACTTGGCAATGCGAAGCCTTCTTTTAATGACAAAGTCGACAGAAATTACAGTGTGTTAAGAATATACCAAAATAAAAGGGGCACCGACAACACACACAACTGACAGTGTGGGAAGTGAATGAAAGCGAATCTATCTACTATCTCTACTGTTTCAGACTCATTTTATTTTGACTGTAGAGTTGGTGTCATAAAATTCCATTATAGTATTTTGTCCCCTGGCAAACCCTGGGTATCCACAGCTAGTCTTGGATAAAAGCTAAACTTTCCTATCGTCTTAATTAAAAAATGAAATGCATTTTTATCATATAATGAGTAACAAATTATAAAAGTTGACTGTTCTGATCTTCTACCTTGACAAAAGCTTTCAGGTCGGAGGGTATGATCATGATGTGCGGTGTGACAGGTAGCCTGGTGTGGGATTCCCACAGTTCATAATCCATGTTCACGTCATTGGATGGAGGGTACAGGGGGTAAAAGCTGGGGCAGGGGCGGAGAGGAAAAGAAAACAAAATGATTGATCAGCGACAAGACTTTTTACAAGCTTAAAAACATCAGATAGTCTTAAAATTAAACAAAAACATTATCTCAGAGAATAGAGATAAATTGTAACAAATAACTTTGGTCTGGAAAACAGACTATGTTATAAAAATGACATGTTTGATTACATTGATTGAAGTTTGCAAAAATAAAAATATGGATCATACTTTTGTCAGACAAAGGAAATATCAGCATAAAGACAGAATGACTAATTTTCATTTCTTCTGGCATTTCAAACTCACACGTTAGTTTACCCAAAAATCTTGGATTTGAATGACAGTATGAAAAGCCTAGAAGCTTTCTTAAATTTCCAGTCAAACATATAAGAGTATAAAAACATCACATGAACTGTATATAAATACAGAAAAGTCTGGGAGAAAGTAAGTCTTGCAACATTGGTCTACCTGTGTTGCTGAATGATGTGCTGTGCCAAACGACCCATCCTGTCTATGCCTCTATGAGAACCTCTGAAAAGAAAACATGAAGAATGATCAAACAATGATGTCAACACTTCAATAGTTAGAGACTAGCAACGACACACAACCATTTTGTTTCAAGTATTCATCCTCTGCATAACATCCAATACGAGTACATGAACAAGAAGCACAATAAAAAGTGGCATAAATGATACTATACAGTATATTTCTAACAACGTTACTATTTTAGTTTTCTTTCTTTTTATGCAATGCATTTTGATTGATAACATTTGCTTGAAATTTATAGGTAAAGCACTCTTCTCCATAGTGTGCTGACACTGAATTTGTATCATACCAAAACAACATAACCTCACTTACTTAAATCATAAAATTAGTGCAGACATTTATTGTAATGTCTAATGCACAAATAATGTTCGAAAGAAAAAGCAACACTAACAGAGACCAGACTGGATTCATGAAAATGAAACATGAAGACCAGACATCATTGTAATGTGTTGCTAGAGGCGAACACTTACACTGAGAGCTCAGACTTGGTAAGGTGCAGGAGGATGTCCGTGGCAGATATTCCGATGACAACCCCGTTGACTTTGAGGAGAGATGGATCTGACACAAACTGGATGTGCTTGATGGAGTCTAGATCTGAAGTCAAACGCTGGGGACAGTAACAGGATCACAGTATTTGACTGCCATAACAAAAGGATTTCAAAAGTCTCTACTGAGAGATTTTGCACAACAACAAAAGTTTAGAATTAAAAGTTGTTCAATTTTTCAAACTTGTAAAAATGAAGAAATAGGTAAATTACATAGGCTAGTTGGTTACACTGCAAAGCTTTGTAAATTGTAAAGCAATCTAAATGAAGTGCGATCACAATTGTATTGTTGTTTAAATAACTGATACATATATTACAATGGTTAAACAGGGACTAGAGGTAACTTAACAGCACCCTGTATCTAAGCACCCATCAGTACCCACTTTCTAAAGCTACAGTAGATTCAAAGATTTAGAGCGTGCCTCACTCTGGACTCCACATGGGAGCAGATAAATAGTGAACTTCTAATACGATACTATAAATCAAAGACACGAGCATGCTCCCCCCATATCATCAATCAAATAAGGTACTCAATACATACAACAAGTCTAATCATTTACTAACCAACCAGGGTCAACCAATAGACAATGAGGCACGGGCGAAAAAAAAGAAAAGAACAGAGGCTGCATTATCTTTGAGTCATTAGGCAAGTGGCAGAGGAAATTTTATGAAGTTATATGTAACTTGAGATACAAAACATAATTATTGATAACTGGAAGAAGAAAAGACTGAAAATCACCACAGACATCTCATGTTAACGATCTTCAGGTTTCATTTTGACTGTAAATTGGTGTGATACAATTTATATATACATTATATATTTAAGATTATTTCATGACCTGACCTGCACCCTGAACAAATCTGAACCAGTTACATCCCTGTCTGAGAGAATCGGAGTAAGTAGCAGGTCTGCACTTACATCCCTGGCAGGGGGATGTTGTAGAAAGTTATCTAAGAGAGAGATTGTGTTGCTTACCTTTGACCTATCAGTCAAGTGTTCCGGGATGCTGTAAGGAGGCTGAGGGTACACACTGTGACACGTGTGAGCATCACGGCCAGAGGACACCACCACCACCTGGCAGCCAAGTCTGCAGGAACAAGAAAGGTGGATTTATCATTCAACCCTGAACATCACAAACATATTCCTCAATGTGTACCTCCAAACTCCTCATGGAATGCCCTGGCAAGACAAACCTACCTACCTCTTCAATCAACAATCCACAGCATTCTTTATGGACCCCCCAATCAGCTCAGACAGTTATACAAGTACATAAGACTGGCATTGGTTGATAAGAGTGAATAACTTCACGGTAGCAACAACAACATTCCTCAATGTCTAAGACTGGTTCAGAAAATGAACACTCTTTTATAAATGTCTGATAGAAAAGCTAAGCTAGAACGTTATTTAAGGTGACTGTTTGCACCTATAAAAAAAAAAAAAATGTTATGGAATGTTTACCTCTTAAATGGCCTTGTGTTGTTATGGGTGTAAAACTCAAGGCTTGATGTTTTTAATACGACTCTCTGCTGATTGTGAACTTAAGATAATGTGAAAAGTTAGTAAACCTAATCATAAAGGAAAACTTACTCTTGAGTGGCTTTTCCAATTGTGATGATTTGGTTGATGAAAATGTCCTCATAAGTTTCATCTACACCACCACTCTGAAAGTACACACAGAGAATAAATCAACAATCAAATTGAATGACAGATCTCAAGACCTTTGCCACCACAGAATTCTGATACATAAAACAAAATCCAATCAACAGTAAGAACAAACAAAAATATAAAAAAACAAACTATCAACATTTAAATCATATTGGAACATCATGAAGAATACTTACATTAATCAGTGAATTCTTAGTGTCAACAAATGGGCCCATCTGTAGATACATGGATATAAATAGAGCATGATGAAAGATCAACAATAGAATATTGGTGTTTCAATTGACTCAATATACACTGGGAAGAGCTTTTCGAGTGTTCAAGAAACATCTTTCAATTGAATATAACTAGATACAAGTCAGTGCAAGAGTCACATTTAGTGGCACAGAAAGTACAAAATATGACATAACTACAATACACAATCTATTTAAATGTGTGTGTCCATTCGAGTTCTTAGCACAGTGTAAAAATCATCATATTCCCCCCTGACATGTAATTGTAATGATTGATAATAAACTAACATACTCATATTTCCAGGTCCATTACGCAGCTGAATGCACTTTAGACTATAATATAACCCTGGAAAAATAAAGTTTACTCAAACTTGACTTACCAGCACCAGTAAATCTGGACGGTCTCTGTGCACATACTTGACCAAGTCTGACAAGGGAGAGTAATCCAGACCATCGCTGGGGGCATACGGACCCGCAGCTACTGCCAGTCTCAATTTGCCTGCCGCTGGTATGAAAGAAAAGATTTTTGTATACATTAATAATCATGTCAATGTAAATCAGTCTCGTGAGAATTTGTACAGGGAATGCTTTAATGTTGTTACTTCACATTTGAAATTAAAAAAAAAAATGTTATGAAATGCCAAACATCACAATGGTACAAGTACCTTATTTTGTTCTTCTTCTTCATTGATCCTGTCCTAAAACTTCATACAGAAATACGCTACAGTATTCAAGATAAAATGGACAATTGTTTTACCATTTTCTTGATCTGTGTCAACCTCAGGGAATGGCAATGATATATGCTGAAAGACAGACAAGCAAGAAAAAAAAAATTAGCACCAAGTATCAAGTTGAAGAAAACAGAACAAATTTGCTCCATTATCACTCATATATCATTCAACAATTTACAATACTGTAATCCACAGTCTGAAGAAAATGGATCTAGAATTGATAAGATAGCTTAGGAAGTTGAAGAAACAAGACAAATGACAAAACTGTGGCGTAATCTTATTCCACAAGAGTAAGAAAAGTATTAAAAACTAAAAATCTGATATTTTCCAAACATAAAACACAAATAGGAGCATGGACTTTCTCTATGTTCAATGTTGTGTTTAAAAAACAATTCCCCCTTTTTCTTTTGTTTTATTTGCAGGTTTTGGGCCAGTAATAGACACACTGTAACCCTACTATAACAATGCTTAACATGTAGACTTGTGAAAGCTTACATCATAAATTTTGTGGACTGTGAAAGTTTTCCCAGTCGAGTTGACACCATCACATGCCACGATCTGAAGACAAACGAAGCAGGAATATGAAAATTGAACCAAGTATCGTTGGAGTTGGTCATACATTAGAAAACTAAACGAAGAAAAAATGATATGGTAGATAGTATGAAATGAGACAAAGAAAAAAAACAATCGTATAAATAAACAACAACAAAAAAATTGCATACTCGTAAGTTGGCGTAATCAAATACATTATAACTAACCAACTAACCCTTAATGTTAGATTATTTACTAGAGGATTAAAAGCCTACTAGAACCCATCCTCAGCAATCCCAGTTCTTTACAGGACAAAATCTGCCTTAAAAATGAATTCAATCAGACTTGGTAACCTTTTCAAGTTATGCCTTAAACCCCTTATGGAGCACAGGCCACCCACAGGACTCTCCAAGATCCCAAATGGACTTCTTTCTTCTCCATGGTGTATTTGTAGCTTCATCTTTATTACATAGACTGGTTGGTAGCCCCTTGTACAACACTCCTCATTTCTAATCCTGACTTGGGACTGGCAATGGCGGAGGTTTTTTCCTCAAGTTGTGCTGATGAAATGAAATGTTTGAGACAAGTTCTCGAGAATATAGATAGTTGATTCTAACAACGAGACCAACCTGTCCAGGGAAGAGACTGCATTGTGACAGGTCGCCAAGGTCAAGGCTGATACACTTCCCTGCAGACATCTCCCGGGAGCCTTCCAACAAGACAGACTGCTTGTTCAGTCTCCCCACACTGTCGCAGCACACTCGGCCACACACAGTCACAGACTCCTGGGAAGAGGAACAAAGACATGGATGATGACCCATCTACAGGAAAAAGGTTTTTACTTTTACTCACAACTCATTACCATATTCCATTACACCCAGTGGTGTGCAGGGCAGCAACACAATCTCTCCACCTCTGCCAGCTTAGTATCAATTGATTCCTTCATATCATTCTCTCCTGTTCTTCTCTATGTACTCCAAATGAGGCCTTCTTGAAACAATCACATGGCTGGGTCTTGCCTGGGAGGGGATAAACACTTTGATACCTAGTCTACAGGAAAAAGGCTAAACTCACTCAGGTCTTCTTGAAATAACAGTTCTGGGTCTTGTCTGATAGAAGGAATCAACATAATGATGCCTCTTCTACTTCTACATGAAATGGCTAAGCTGAAGCAACTGCATACATGGGTCTTGTCTGATAAGAGGAGTAATAAACACCATGATACCTCATCTACATTCAATGGCTAAGTTGTCGGAAACTATCTCAGGTCTTCTCGAAACACCCTCATGCCTGGGTCTTATCCGCCAGGAAGAATAAATACATTGACAGCTCATCAACAGGAAAAAGGATAAGCTGCCTAAAACTCTAAGACGTCTATGGCATGACACCCCACTAACAACAGACAAACCTGGGAGGGGAGGGCAGCATGGGAGTACTCTTCAATACCATGGGAATTTTGAAGTCTTATTGACATCTCTTGAATTACGTCATTGAGCACTGTAAAACATTGCAAGGGAACAGGTTATTTATGATAAATAAGAAGAAGGAAATGATATGTTTATTTATATACTGAACAATGAAATCATCACATGCTAATGTTTTTCTCTAAGTTCTCACAAAACACACAAATCCTTTAATGTGGAACAAAACCATTTGTTTCAATTATAACCATTTTTCTTTTCAGTCACTCCTAGTTTGGCATCAGTAAATTACACAAAAACATGGTGGATGTATAGCCTATCACTGTCAGTACACATAAAAACAAGATTAGTTTTACAGAGAAACTGATAGGGGGTGTTGACAAACTGAACAAAAGTGCTTACCATACATCTTTTCTACCATCTTCTGAAACATATATTTGACTTTAGAGGTCAGCACATTTTCTGGGTCAAAGGGCGTGACCTGACAGCCCCTCCCACTGCCAGTCCATGACACATTCCTTGAATGACCAAACTCTGTCACCACATCTCCTGCATTGGTGCGGGACGAATACTTGGCTGATGGGACAGCCCTGGAAAGAAAAATCAAAAGTATGGTTTTGGAACACACTAAAAGTGTCAAACAATTCACGAATAACAATTATTATAAGTTATAAAGAATACCTGTCTTAGAATAAGAATTGTAGCGTGCAGTAACATCTAAACTTCATGGTAAAAAAAAAAACCATGCTAAAAAGTGTGGCACACATGGTTAAAGTACCAACAACTTTTACTAAAAAAAATAAATGAAAAGAGAGATTGTTGAAAAACAAACATACAGAAAATACCATAAACCAACACTAATTGTATTCTGTATATAAAAGTCTGTGCACTCACGTCTCTTGATTAAAATGATTGCACTGTCATTTATTATCTAAGCCAGAAAGAGAAAGATTATCACTACTACTAGACACTACTACTCACCCCGAGGGGGACATGACACCAGGGGCGTAGACGCCGGAGACGACAGGACTCTTCATGCTGCCCAGATTGCGACGTTTTGAAGAGTTAAGATCCTCTGGGGTCAACTGACGCTTTGCCACTTGAGCCAGTTTTGACTGTGAGAAGACAAACTGTTGAGGCCATTTTGCTATTCAGCTAATGATAAAAGTTCACAGCTAATCAATAATGGTATTGAATAATAAAACTGCTGCCCTTTGTTCCATAAGGAATCAAGTACACTACTAGCATATAAGTAAAAAAATGAAAACAAACATGGGCCATCACAGAACTTTCTGCATGACAATTTACATGATCTGTACACAGGCTTACTCACAATTCCATTTAAAAAGTTAATACAAATAATCATGCTACAGATTCATTACAACTAGATCTACATGTGTTTTGACAAATACCTTCATATCTTTCTGAAAAGAAAATAGCAATAGGCTATTGATTAATCATCACTACTTGGAATTCAATACACAAACAACAATAAATAGTAAGCTTCTATTTTCCAACCTTTTCTTCAGGTGTTGCATAAGAGCCAAGCATTTCAATATCATCATTGAGCACGCTGAAAGAGAAAACAAAATTTGAATTTTTACTGACACAACATAATTAGCTTGTGTGTCTTAAATAATCAATACCATACTTCATGATGAGCCTCAGCAGAATAAGGTTTATGGAACATAAAAACAAGTGGATGAATGACGTAAATGAATTGTCATGAAGCATTTTATACCCCCCCCCCCCCCCCCTTTCAAAACAATACAAAATGAGGAATCAATTGTCAGATCTAATTCATAAAGTAGCCTACCTGTCAATTGTGTCTTTATTGAAAGTCCTTTGTTTCATCTTGTTTTGTGGAGTCTTTGCTTGAGAGGTTTGAAGTTTTTTTGACAGCCACTGAAAATGCATTTGAAAGAAAGTTGTGTCAGTGTTATGAATGTCAGTTTACAAAGTTAAAGAAAATAGTGAGAATGTTAAAATTGTAACCAAAATATTCAACAGTTTACATACATCTATCTATTGCTGAATGATTAAAAAAAATAGTGGTTCAATCCATCAGTGAGTATCAGTGTATTAGTATTAGATTTGATTCATCAGATATAATCTAACTAAAGATCTAGATTCTAGCATGGGATTGTTTCATCAGGTTCAAATAATAAATACAAACATTTAGAATTTAGGCCTACTCTAACTCTTATATAGACTAGATCTAGATCATATTCATTTACCAAAACAAAAATTGATTAATTCAGAAACCATTAAAAAATGGGGACTGGTTTACGAAAGCTGTCCCTGGTGGTGTGTTGTAGGTGTGCCATTTTTCCAGGGTGTGGGGAAGCGGGGGGTTTTAGGGG
>JAUELK010149721.1:0-11311 GCA_031471215.1 Gastropteron pacificum
GTGAACCTGAGTGTTCAAGTCTGCTTGTAAATAGAAAAAAACGAAAGGTGAATCTGACTTAACAAGTTAAGAAAAAACGATATATGGCAATGTTTTCTTACTTTTCATCACTACATGTACCACATGGACAAACTGATGCACCCCAACCCCTGTGGACAGAGTGTGGACATTTTACACCCCCCCCCCCTTCCCCCTAGCTGTCCACATGGTTTGTGAACGGCCCCTTAACCCTACAACTTGGGACTGGACGGCCGTCTAATTGGGTTACGCTTGTATGTGTTTAGAGGGACGAATTATGGTTGTTCAGATAGTTCTAACTCAGTACAGGTATATCATCAATGAAGCCATAAAGTTGTTGTGGGCATCCGTTCAAAACAGGTGAAGACCGATGCCAAGTCGTGATGTCGAGGAAATGGAAGCCAAAATAGAAATGGTCAGTGAAGAAGAAAATTAATTTTGAGAAGAGATCACGACTTGAACTACTAATGAGGACGAGTTTTAGAAATCACGTGAGCAAACAATCCATAACCACAATATGACCAACCGTTTGTAAACACAAATAACTATCAATGTCCTTATTCTGGTTCATTGTTATAAAAGCAAAGGATGTTTCTATTCAAGTCGTACTTTCTTGCTTTTCTATGACCAAGGTATAGATATAGATCGACCAACAAATTCACTAGATCTGAATATGGACACTAGAACTAGAGGTTGCCGAACTTTGTTCAACTCTTAAACGCTTCCTTTATCATTCTTCACAACGAAAGTTTAGTTGTATCTTATCTTATGGAAGTTCAATGTGATCCCTTGGTTTTCTGAAGTCATGTGAGTACAAAGAATCAGGTGATTTATACAAAAAATCGTCCCCATTTTAAGCAAAGAAGCAGTAAAGAAGAAGAAGATGAGGTAGAGAGATGATCACGACCGATAACTCGTGCTCCTGAAATAGATGAGATGTGCATATTGTTTTATCATTGAACAATGCATTAAAACCAATGGTGCATGGGATAATGATGAAATCATGATATCAAGAAATTAATGTCCAGTAAAAGAAAAAACGAAATTAAAACAGCATTAATTAAACTGATGAGTGCTCACACATGGAAGAAGGGGGCCACGACTAAACATACAAGTATTGTAAAAGAGAGAAATGAATGACGCGTGATCAGAGTTTTGAAAATGTAACATTTCAACACATTCTGTCAACTTAGCATTGTGGAGAAATGGAGGTAAAATAACTATAAATGCATTCAAAAGCTTGGAAATGGGTGTGCGTGTTTAGAACATTTGTCGTGGCAAGTTTTTCACTATTTATTTTTTCATTTTCTATCATTTTGTTTTTAGTTAATCTTCAAAAATAATTTTGACTAGGTCTCTAATTTGGTTAGCTCCAAATTATAGTATCAATCTCAGTTGAGATTTTGTAGATCTTTGAAAGAGACCATTTTGGAACAAGGGATGTAAGAAAGAATGCGATAAAATTCGCACGTGTGCGTGAGCGATTTTAAGTTTGCCGCCATCGTTCGATGTGAGCGCATCCATAGTGTTAACATAACATTTTGGAACTGGCTGTAATCTGTAGGGAAACTTGAAGGAAAACTGAAAACGTAAAGAAATAGTGATTATCTCGTACTGAAAAGGTAAAACACACAAACAAATTTGAACAAGGTATATTTCTTGTCCACAAGGTTCACAGTGGTGCGATCTGAAAGAGACAAAATTAATTGCCTTTTTGTTCTGAAATGAGGACGAATGCCTAGCAGACACATTCATTGTTATCTTTGCTATAATATCCGCCTATAGAACTACAATAACTGTGGACTTTTAGTGCATGTATAGGGTGACACGAAATTGCCGTACCCCTTGGTTTACTCGATAAAACCATAACTTTTTCGTAGATTTGTTTGTTATATAATTATAGTACATGTTTACTAAAAGTCCACAATTATGTCGAATACCATTAAAAACAATGTTTCAGCTTTCTCTATTTGAGTGGAACAACCTGAAATATGATGATACAGCAAACATGTGAGTTGTAATCAACTGAAACTGTGGAAATAAGTCATTACTCAAAAATAAAATCTAAAAAAGTGCACATTCTTACAGGAGGGCATAATGAAAAAAAATGTCCAGAAAAGTGTTTGGTCCGTGGATCACCATAGCAACAGAGATATAAAACAAAACAGATCTTGCTCTTAGAAAAAGAAAGGAAATGGAAATTAATGCCAGAGGCGGCTCCTGCTGGGGGCCAAAGTGAAAAACAATTAATGTCCAGAAAAGGGTTTGGTCCGTAGGTCACCATAGCAACAAAGATGGAAGTCCAAACTGATCTTACGCTGAGCAAAAGAAACTGAAAGGATATTGATGCCGGATGTGGTAGTTAGAAAATGAAACAAAAAGGAAATGAATGCCAGAGGCGGCACCTGATAAGCCTGAGAGTTAAGAGTGGAATTATGAAGTGTAGATACACAACCGCAATGCCGTGACATTAGTTGGGGGAAGATATTAAAAAAACTAACAGATAGTGTAGGGGGTTATGTATCAAAGTTTTACCAATTGGGATTTTTTGTTACATGTTTGGATCTAACGTTGTTGTTTTTTTTAATCCTTACATCCTTATTGTTATTGCATATTTTTGTTGTATTTCTGGATTCTTATATCGGGTTTCACTCCTACATCGTTGGTGGCCATACTGGATTTTGCCAATGTAGCGTCCCCATGCGTCAGTTTTTTTGGAGCTCGTCAACAAAATCGAATGAGTGGGACCTAGATGACATGTGCGCCAAATTTGGTTCTTTCAGTAAGAACATTTTGCATCAAATGACCATTTTCATGCCCAAATGGACTCCAATGATAGGGAAAATGGCGGCCATCTCGGAATCCAACATGGCAGCCATAGAGTGGCTTTAAAAAAAAATGGAACCAATCCCAGTTTGAAAGTTCAGGTTGTAAAGATTTAAAAAAAACAATTGATTCCAAAAATTAGCAGACATTTCATACATTACATGACACCATACACTAAGAATGTTTAGCTGGTGAAGATCCATGGCCAAAAACCTTTTAAAGAAATACACTTACAGTCAGAAGACAGGTGAGAGAGCTTGTGTTTGCTATGCACCTAATAACCTCCTTATAGAAACTGTGAGTCAGAACAAGAATTTAGAAAACAAATCTTGAGACCGACCTCTAAGACGCTCAATTTATCAATTAATTGCCTATTTACTTTTTTCTGTGCTATAATAACTGTGAAACTAATATTGTTTGTATGAACCCTGTGTATTGATTCTTTGTTGATTGTTGTGTCATGTAGTTTTGTCGTGATGACCTTTGAGTCTGGTGTCGATCTCTCTCTCTCGATCTCTGTGTTATGTTAAATCATAAACATGTTATACATATATATAAACATATCCTTTTCATATTATGTAATGATAATAATTAGGTTAATTAAAAAAAACCTCTTGTACTCTTGTATATATTGAATGAATGTATTACCATTTTGTGCTGGTGAATGGGCCACGGGCCTCAAATCAATAAAAGCATTTCAAAATCAATCTCGATCTCTGTGTATCAGCCACTCCTCTTGCAATCCTCTTCCCTGCCATACAGCGCCCAATTCTTTGCCATTCTGTCTGCTTCTGTAGTTATTGTTCCTAGCCGGTCCCTTATATCAGCAGGTTCCCATCATCGTGTTGGTATTCCTCTGCTTCTTCTGCCCTCCAGCTTGGTCTCTATTTTTTGTCTTCTCAAGTGACTTATTTAGTTTGGTGTGGCCAAAAATAATTCAGTATTTTTTGACAGTTTGTAGTAAAGTTAGGATATCAGAAAAATGCAATGCGCCCATAGGGGCCTACATTAATATTGTTTAATTAACGTATCAAGAAGTGTCTAATACTGGGTCGTGTGATTGATTTCCAATCTACCATAAGGGGACTTTTGAGTATCACGGACATTGAATGTTTTTTCTTTTTTCTCTTTTTTTTCTTTCTTTTAAAGCTCAGGTTGTTTGCGAAAGTCACTAAGTGTTGATTTTTGTGTGTGCTGTCGTAGCTTTTCTAGGCTATGGCTGCATTTGACCATGATGTATTGCTTTCAAGTTACTTAGGTGATGTTCGATCTCGTACCGGCTCCTTTTGAGTCTATCTCTTCTCTTCCCTTTCTTCTTCTCCCACTTGTTTCGTCCTTCACTGTATCAGACTCCCCCCTCCTCCCACCCTTGTTTCTTCTCCATTCACATTGTGTGCCTTTTCCTGACCCCCACCCTGCTGTGCTTATTTTGGTTTACTTTGTTCAGCATGGAATGGAACGTTTCAATTCATATTAAAAGGAGAAAAAAACAATTATAATATACTAGCAACTCTCCACGATCTACGAACGTTCTACTCCAGATCTAAATTAGAATACACCCCCCCCCCCCTTCCTTCCTTCTCGAGTTACACAATTTATGAGTGCATATTATTTAATACGTTTTTCGTGCACTATTAAATGACGCTAAATCTCTTTATAGTAAGAGAGTGCATGTAGTCTTTATATGCATGGATGAGGAGTATAAAACAAACACAAAACAAGAGAGGAGTAGTTAGTCGTGGTAGTAGTAGTAGTAGTTGTAGTAGTAGTAGTGGTAGTAGTAGTAGTAGTAGTAGTAGTAGTAGTAGCTGTAGTGGTAGCTGTAGTTGTAGCTGTAGTTGTAGTTGTAGTAGTAGCTGTAGTGGTAGAAGTGGTAATCTTGTTCAGTGACAGTATAGTTGAAATGTAGAAGAAAGAAGAGAAGCGAAAGAGATTCATGAGACGAGGATGTTGTTGTTGCTATATTTGTTGCTGATTAGTGTTGTTATACTTGAACATAGATGCACATCAAGTGGTTGCCCTGCAACTAAAATATCGATACTCAGCGTGAATAAATAACCAACACCTACGTACATGGTATAGCCTAATGAAAGCGATGCCTTGTGTGCCCATACTATCCTACTTTTTGAGTGAGTACGATTACTAACCAATATTGAGTAAATATTTATCTAGATATTTACTGCTAATATTGAACACCATTGTGCTGGCACATTAGTAAAATAAAAAAATAGATGAATATAATAATATGACCAAAACCAACAAAAAAAAAACTATAGATATACAAAGCGCAAACATAAGCCACCATTTTATTGATTAAAATTAGCTTCCACATGGAACATCACATAGGCACAGATAATATTAAATATAATATGTTTATCATGTGTGTCGACATTGCCGAACAAAGAGTGCGAACGTTTATAGACATGTAACTAGATCTACTACAAAAAATAATGTCGATCGTAAAGTAGATCAAATGCAACACAGCATAATATTATAATGTAGGCCAATTATGTACATATAAATATAGCATTATGTGCTATGTATTATGTATACAGCATAACATTATGTTGTATTATACATAGTGAGAACCTTTTTTGCTCAAGTAGAAGTTTCGCTTTTATTTTACCGTGATACCTCACATACAAGAAAAAGCGTATGCTGTATGCTGATGCTGTTGTTGTTGTTGTTGTTGTTCGTATCAGGCGCTAGGTATGAGTTATTTACTCTTCAAGTGGTTTGATAAACCTTGAGACACTGGGTATGAGTTATTCGCTATTCAAGTTGTTTGATAGACCTACAGACAGTGGGTATGAGTTATTCGCTATTCAAGTTGTTTGATAGACATACAGACACTGGGTATGAGTTATTCGCTATTCAAGTTGTTTGATAGACCTACAGACACTGGGTATGAGTTATTCGCTATTCAAGTTGTTTGATAGACCTACAGACACTAGGTATGGGTTATTCGCTCTTCAAGTGGTTTGATAAACCTACAAACACTAGGTTTAAGTTATTCGCTCATTAAGTGGTTTGCATACCTATAGATATTAGGTATGAGTTATTCGCTATTCAAGTGGTTTGATAGACCTGCAGACACTTTGTGTGAGTTTTTCGCTCTTCACGTGGTTTGATAAACCTACATACACTAGGCATGAATTATTCACCCTTTAAGTGGTCCTATTTGTTTTACTCGAAAGAGAGCAGATCGTATCACTTTAAGTTTGGATCATGTCAGAAAATAAATGTCTTATTGACAATGTCCCAAACGGTTCTTGAGAAGGAATGTAATTTGCCCTTTGGCCTAAATTAGATCAGATAACTCTGAATGGCTTGTCTACAGGGTAAATAAAGAGTTACGTCGCTTTTGGTATGGACTATGTCTCTTATTATATTAGGCAACGAGATAATGATATTCTACATTTGGAGCTAGAGAGACATGCCTCTCACTGCGCGTCAGCCCAAAGTGAAGCCACTTGATAAGCAGAAAATCCAGTTATTACTAATAACTTATACTAATCAGTATAGCAATTTTGCCGTACAAATAGGGACCAAACGGCTTATCGAGTGGCATCACTTTAGAGCAAGAGACGGCGCTCTAGCTAGCTCTTGATATATCTCGTTGATATCAGATATCGATGTTGACTCACAAGTAGCCAGACCTAATATCATGGAATCTATCATCTAGAGCGACACTTCCAATACCATTAATTGTGTCTCTGTCATTGCAGTTGTGGTTGTTGTTGTGGTAGTGGTGGTGTTTATTGTGGTGGTGGTGGTTGTTGTTGTTGTTGTTTTCTTTGTATGGGGTGGCGGCTTGTGGATATACTGGTAGTTGGAACTATTACAACTGTAGTCTCTCCTTTTACAATTCTTGTCTTATCTTGTCTAGGCCATGTCCATCCACTGCTGGATGTAGCCCTCCACTCTTGATCTCAACTGCTCTCTCCTTTTACAATTCTTTTCTTGTCTTGTCTAGGCCATGTCCATCCACTGCTTGATGTAGCCCTCCACTCTTGATCTCCACTGCTCTCTCCTTTTACAATTCTTGTCTTGTCTTGTCTAGGCCATGTCCATCCACTGCTTGATGTAGCCCTCCACTCTTGATCTCCACTGCTCTCTCCTTTTACAATTCTTGTCTTGTCTTGTCTAGGCTATGTCTATCCACTGCTTGATCTCCACTGTTCTCTCTTGTCTCATCTTGTCTTGTCTAGGCTATGTCCATCCACTGCTGGATGTAGCCTTCCACTCTTGATCTCCACTGCTCTCTCTTGTCTCATCTTGTCTTGCCTAGGCCATGTCCATCCACTGCTGGATGTAGCCTTCCACTCTCGATCTCCATAACTCTCTCATTCTAGCCGCTTGTGGCAATGTGTCTCCTTGTCTTGTTTTGATGTCATCTGACCGCCTTACGTTAAGGGCGCCCCCTTTTATTAATTGGTGTCCATTTAGTGGTGCAGATGGTCCACCTGCAATATGATCTTTCAATTTCCGATTCTGTTTTGTTACATCTTTTAATTTTGTTTTGTTACATCATTTAATTTTGTCTTGTTACATCTTTTAATTTTGTCCTGTTTCTGGTCGCACCATTTGGTACCGTATACAAATCTCATTTTTCTTTCTATTTTTATTTGTGTGGTTTTTGGTTTGTTTCTGATTTGTTTTTGTAGTTGCCCTAGTCTGTCTTACATATGCCAGTGCTGAAAGAACACACTGATAACAAAATAAAGTTGCCCGGTGAGAATGATTGATATTGCATATCTTTAAGCATCAGACAAAGACACATTTTCTCGGTTAAAACATTAGTGGTATAGCTAGAAATTATTAGGAAATATACTTCTTGGACGCGAATGCTTGACGCATCGTTATCGGTATCAATATTGATTAATTGTATGCTTTCAAATATATTATTTAAATTAATCATGATACGTACATATCTCTTTCTTGACGTGACTTGACTTGTTCAATACTTGAGGCCTGTTAAGGTCTGTTCATTGTAAGGTGTCGTGAGAAAAAAAAGAGAGAAAAAAAAAGAAAGAATTGCGACGGTTCGAACTATTCAATGAGTCATCATATTTTAAAAACAGAGGGAAAGCTCCACGAGATAAAAAAAATAAATCATATTGACCTTTTGGTTTTGTAAATTCCATTTTGTGGTACCCAGTACTCAAAGGCTTTAGTAGTATTCAAGTTGTTTAGTTCTTGTTGTTTTCTGCTTATGAATGTGATAAGTCTCGAATACACATTGGCCTATAATATGAATGGACATGCCAGTGTCCATATTGACCCAGTAAACTCAAGACCTAAAAACGCGGCACCTTAGGCCTAGACATTGAATCGATCCGACGAAGTTGACCTACAAAATAAACACATTCAAATCAATACGCGAGGTCGACCCATCACGCCTGAGTCGCCAAAATCCATCTGCGCAGTGTGGAAATAGTGCGTGTTGATGAAGACAGAGATTAATCTAGGTCAAATAAGTGTGTCGATCCATACCGACCTATCATGCTCCGAGTAGCCCATGAACCTCTTCTTTCTCTCTATCCTTGTATTTCTTCAACCAATCCATTATTGTGGCTGTTTTGGGTGTTCCACATTCCACAATCTTGGGCAGAGACTATGAGACTGGACACTGGTCTCTTTCTCTTTGTAAAAAACAAGCATAGTCTCCTCGAGTGCGTTGTAGACCCTGAACGTCTTCTTTCTCTCTATCCTTGCTTTTCTTCAACCAATCCATTATTGTTGCTGTTTTTATCTGGCACCAGAGACGATGTGATTGGACACTGGTCTCTTTCTCTTTGTAAACAAAAACCAAGGGTAGTCTCCTCGAGCGCGTTCAAGGACACAACAGAAGGGCCTTTAACACTATATTTACAAACCAACGCGTGTGAGCTTTACTCCCACTTTCCAATAATCCTTGTTATCGCTATGTGCTGTTTGTACACACGGAACGCGCTCATATTGGCTACGTTATAATTGCCAAGTGTCCCATCTGTGCGTAGCGTAGACCAAGGTCTGTGCTAGCACTTACTACGAGTTCTTCAATCTTCGAGTGGTCGCTGATACCAACACAGCCATGGCAGCCTAGCTCTGCAACCTGGGACTGGAGGGCCATTCAATGAATTCATTATTGCTATAAATTACTGCTGTCGTTATTGATGATGGTGGTGAGGGTGATGCATCTTCTTCTTTTTGTTTTAAAAGGAACTAGATTCTAGTTTTTAATCTTTACTTGACCAACATCAAGTTATATTATGCATGCCGCGTACTGAAATGGTTCAATAGCTGCATTGTCGTTGTTGTTGTTGTTGTTGTTGTTGTTGCTATTCCATGTCGTTGAGTTATTTACTTTTGTTGGCCAATGCCAGCCTAATGAGCTTGTATGTCTGTCTGAGCTGGCTTGGGGGGTCCATAGAGGAGAGGATGTTGTGGGTTGTTGGTTTCAGTGGGAGGTAGGTCTGCCTTGCTACTGTGAGCGCAGGACATTCCAAGAGGAGTTGGAAAGCTGCTTCATATTTTAGCTCCATTAAGTATGAACACATTACTTTGAAAATGTACACCTTGTTATAGTAGTTATATACCGTATAATGTTGTCTCAAAAATCATGTAAAATAGTCAAACATTTTTTTGGGAAGGCATGACAAATTTATCTATTTTTGCAGTTTTGTACATTATACACTTTTTAAAAGTGTTATTTTGAAACAAAAAAAAGGCCTGTGATTTAAAGAAGTATTGAGCGGATATAATGTTCTATCTTGTCTGTTTGTTTAGTTTGAGTCTAATTAATTGTTTTTTGCACAACCTAGCGATACTGGGAGGTCATAAGCGAGGTAAAATCTACGTATTAATGTCCGTCTCCTACAGGACAAGGATGGAAAGCCGTGTTAACTGCTCACAAGCCAGAGGAATTTTGACATACTAACATAAAAAGGGGACTATGGGGGTTGAAGCAAAGGATAACAAAAACCCTTAACAATCTTAGTTACCTTATAGGTTGGAGAGTTGGATAGTAAAAAGAAAAACAAAGGGGGGAAATCCTAGGGTCGAGGGAAACCTAAGAGTTATAAATAGGCAATCCTAGGGTCGAGGGAAACCTAAGAGTTATAAATAGGCAATCCTAGGGTCAGGGTATACCTAACAGTTATAACTAGACAAGCCTAACAAGAGTGGACAAAACTCGTTTTGTTGCGACCTCAAATCCGCGGTATACCATCATTGTCGCTATTGTTGATTCTATACCGCGTCTTGAGGTCGCACCAGAACGAGGGATTTCAGCTCTTTATCAATTCTACTCTTCGTATAAACCAAAGGAATCTTTCATTTCAAAACACACATTATAGAAGAACAAAGCACTGCATGTACCGACCCTCGATAGGACAAAGAAGCATAATCGGGGCTCCGTTCAGTAATAATAAAACAAAACCCACTGAGGGACGTAAGGGGGCCACCCACTACGCAGTTTTCCCTTGAGACCCGGTCTGTGCTCTGGCCTGCGCAGGCAAAAACCAGGCCTGAATGCGACCTGCACTGGCCTCACATAGGCCAAAATTTAGATGGAAATATGACCTCAAGGCTGGGCCTCAAGCGAAAACTGCGTTGTGGATGGCCACCTTACTAGCTCGGCGTGCTTTAAGTTTTGAAAACTGAACCCTGGTTGACAGAATTTGGGGATAGCATTAGTAGGCGAATTATGTAAAAGGATGAACAAGTATAACAGAATCCCAAATAATATTATGAATGAATTGGGGGAAACAAAGAAGGAAAACATCGACAGGATCCCTCAGGATAACAGCTGTGGCTCTGTAGAACAAAGTGATATAAACAAGCAGCAAACACTGAGGACAATAAATCATAAGTGGCAATAGCAGTTTGGGCATGTGGAATAAATACATTTTCCTTGGAGACGATGGACAAAAGTGAAATACCGTAATTTCCGGACTATAAGTCTCTTCGCCATAAGCAGGGTACCTGCGCTTTATAGCCTATACCGATGCGGTGTATACTAGGATTGTTCATGAAATGTCACGCTCTCACTTGTACCGGTAGTTGAATTTACACAAACAATGAAGTAAAAAACACTAGGCCTAAACACAAATGAGTGGGCCATAATGTGTCGATGTACTTTGAAAGGTGGTCTGCACACTTTCGTTTGTGACTACAAAAGTTCATTTGTGTCTACACATTTAACGGGGGTAATACATCATTGGTACGTAATCCGATGCGGCTTTGCACTAGGACAAATCAAAATTGTTTTTAAAACATCGGCTTATATACCGATACGCCTTATAGTCCGGAAATTAGAGTACGTGTTTGTGTTGTTTTGTATGAATGTTTGCCCTGTTATTTTGCAACAGAGATCAATGCTACCAAAGCATAGGCAGTGAGAGGCTGGTATTGAGACATTGATGAGCACGAATTGCCGTGAGTGGGGGGGGGGGGACCCTTGAAAGTGAATGTCTGGACTTAA
>JAUELK010149831.1:0-7500 GCA_031471215.1 Gastropteron pacificum
CATTGCGCTGTCTTGTGTGAGTCTCTCTCTCTCTCTCTCTCTCTCTCTCTCTCTCTCTCTCTCTCTCTCTCTCTCTCTCTCACTCTCTCTCTCTCCTGTGTGTGTGCGTGTGTGTGTGTGTGCGCGCGCGCGCGCGTGTGTGTGTGTGTGTGTGTGTATGTGTGTATGTATGTGTGTGTGAGTGGAGAGGGAGTGGCATGGAGTGGTCAAGGATGTGGTATGAAGCACGTCTAGACTGGACATAGATCGGATGACCAGCCGAGTCCAGTCTCCATTTGGACTGACCTAGACCACACATCGATCCTGGCCAACGAGATAGATTTAGAAATAGCTAGAGAGTCGTCTCTAGCTATAAAGCGAATCCACTCGATAAGCAGTTGGGCGCGTAATTGTACGGCAGAATTGTTGTACTGATTAGTATTTTTGCCGTCAAAGCTCTGTTTAAGACTATGAAATGTAGGAAATTGCTCTGTTCAAGACTATATGAAATGTAGGAAATTGCTCTGTTGAAGACTGTATGAAATGTGGGAAATTGCTCTGTTGAAGACTATGAAATGTGGGAAATTGCCCAGTTTCAGACTGAGAAATTTGAGAAATTGTTCTGTTTAAGACTCATGGAATGTAGGAATTACTCTGTTTAAGACTCATGGAATGTAGGAAATTGCTCTGTTTAAGACTCATAGAATGTAGGAAATTGCTCTGTTTAAGAATGTGTGAAATGTGGGAAATTGCTCTATTTAAGACTCATGGAATGTAGGAAATTGCTCTGTTTAAGACTGTGTGAAATGTGGGAAATTGCTCTGTTTAAGACTCATGGAATGTAGGAAATTGCTCTGTTTAGGACTGTGTGAAATGTAGGAAATTGCCCAGTTTAGGACTGTGCGAAATATGGGAAATTGTTCTGTTTTAAGACTGTGTGAAATGTAGGAAATTGCTCTGTTTTAAGACTGTGTGAAATGTGGGAAATTGCTCTGTTTTAAGACTGTAACATTTGGGATATTGCTCTATTTAAGACTGAATAAAACGTAGGAAATTACTCTGTTTAAGACTGTGTGAAATGTGGGAAATTGCTCTGTTTAAGACTGTGTGAAATGTAGGAAATTGCTCTGTTTAATACTGTGGGAAATGTGGGAAATTGTTCTGTTTAAGAATGTGTGAAGCGCCATAGAGCACTCCTGATGGATTCTAGCGCTATACACATTCATTATCATTATTATCTATGGCAGCCTCAGTCTGGAGGGTAGGAATGTGACGTAATGAATACCTCGTTACGTCAGAGAATAACGTTTGCCTGATGAAAAAGTGTAGATTTAAAAGCAATCTTTAAATGGCCATAAATAGAAAAATAAATGGCGAAGCGTACATTGCTACATACATCAGATATCACAGCGTGTCTCGTGAAAAAACATAGATTTAAAACAAAGTATCCTTAAATTCGGAATGGTCAATCTCTACCTCCTCTTAACATTCTAGATACCGGAGGAAAGGGAAAAGTAATGGAAGGTCTGTTCAAGCGATGCGTTCGTTTTCTGAAGTCATGTGAGTAGAAGCAGTCACGTGAACGTTATTTATCACGCCTATTAGGAAGAACTATAGGAAATACTCGTACCACCTGTCACCTGCCACCATCTATGTGTTCGATGTTCATTGCCACACTCAATGACGATCCAACAATCTTGTACTCCAATTTCCTCTATTCAGACTGTTTTTGGAGATCCGTTATAACAGTTTCAAGCTACCAATATGTTTACTAAATTATCTGAAACACCTGAATAATTATGTATAATCAAATCGAAACTTACCTTTTCAACTCCAAATCAGTACCACACTTTGCTGCCGTATTCAAGCTACAAGATCTCTGTCGCTAACCAACAAAAGTTCATTTTAAGAGAATATTATGTTGTATTTAAGTTATCAACAAGAAATGAAGACGTCGAATCAGATCGCATATCTGTGATGTACAGTATACTTGTTGTAACAACTTAATTTTGTGTTATAAAAAGTCTATGGTCACTAACAATAGAAAGAGTATTTCCATGTCCAGGATCACTAACTCTACCAAGGGTGAGATCAACTGCGCCGTTTTTCTTGACTAGAAACCAAACAAAACACTGTGTAGAACCGGATTATAGGATCAGTGTTGAAGCGACGACATTTAGTCTATTAAGCGTGCCGTAATCCTACTCTTGGTTGAGCAACTGTAGTAATTTTAGTAACTGATTTTTTTTCTTCCAGTGATCCAACGACGTATGGGCCTTCGCCCTTCTGTCCAATTAGTAACTGATAAAGACATACTGAAACATTTTTTTATAAAAAGGAGACAAAGGAAAATATTACTTTAACATTACTTAAATGGTAGACCTATCTAGATTTTCCTGTTTTCAAGTTGGTGTCTTTGTCATTTCGAGGTATGACGCAATAATAATATATGTTTCTTTAAATCTATGATTTGGTTTGCGCCCCCCCCCCCCCCCCCCCCCTTTCCCCACTGTGATGGTAATAATAAATGTCATGTATATAGCGCTTTACCCCGCTCTTCAGACAGTTCAAAGTCTGCGGGTGGACAGGTTCAGAATGTGCCCGTGCCTGTATTGCCAAGTACCACGACAAATCTTGAATAATTAATTATTTTATAAATATAAGTTTTGGATCCGTGACGGTGCTGCTATGCACATGTCTGTGGCGACTCGACAACTGAGACCAGAACATGTCGAGCAGGTTTACGGTAAAGTCTGGTAAGCGACTGTGTGTTGTTGAAGCCCATCTAGATCTACTCCATGTACTTCCCTCCATATGGTTAGGCCACTAAGCTCATTAGTCTATGGCCAAGTACTGATCTACTCTGATTGCTGGAGCTGGCTGAATAAGAACAGAGACAGGGAGAGGAAGACATGAACGCTGGCCCTTTAGTTGCGAAATCGGGTCAGTCCCATAGCGCTGGTAACACGCACACACACGCAACACCCACCCCCACCCACTCCTTGCCTCTTTCTCTCTACATAGAAAAAGGCTCACAAAAAAAAAACACGCGTATGGCTCACCACGTTGCCCACATACCCACATGCCCACTCCCTCTTTCTCTAATGAGCTAACAACACAGGGCCAAGGTGTGTGCTGACCGCGGCTAGCAGTAAATATGTGTTCTAGTATAGACCGCTATGGTAAGTTCCGTGTCTCGTTTACATGACAAGTCTCTGATAAGACCCACTCAATCATAGCGCTAGACGCCCACGTTTCTCACAGCCTATGAAAGTAATAGTAATAGTAATACATATCATCACTTATAGAGCGCTTTACCCCGACCTACAGCAAGCTCAAGGTGCTTCGTAGTGATCACAGCCAATATTACCCCGACAGACCTGATTCATTGACAAACTTGAACTGAGTAAAAAAAAAACTTTTAAAAAAACACAGAAACGTTTTCATGGGAATTAATTTGTTTTGTATGTACTACATGACATGTGGACACAAAAATTCGATATTGACTTAAATAATATGATATGAAGTATTTACTCGGAAAGTGTCAGTAATAATTCACCTGACCCCTAGATACATGTATGGTTGCAGCCATGATTTAGGACTGAACCAGGTGTATGTCACATCATTTTCTGTAGCCCTGATGCTTGAACTTGTGTGAAATAATTCGCAAAGTTAACCACAGCACGTGGGATGAAATTTGTTAGATATATCCCCACTAGCCATTCCTTCAGTCAGAAACAGAGACTTGACTCTATTTATTGTACACACGTATTTATTCGCACCAAGCCACATGTTTATCAAAAGAGCAACGACTGCACATACTCGGTTTTGTCATGATTCTTGCCACAAAGAAAAGGCCAGGAGAAAACCCCAGCGACGTCATGTCAGAACATTTCATAAATATGTTAACACCAGGACTTCTCCCATGCAGTGCTAACAAACTGAAGGACATGTTTTCACAGATGTAGAACATGATGAATTCATCCTCTAAATGAAAGAAACCCTGAGTGAATGTTAACTGGTGTATTAGTTGTTTTGAAAATTTGAATTTCATTTCTTTAAAAAGAGAGAGAAGAGTGACATCACTGGGTTTTCCCTTTGACACTTCTCTACATCTACATAATGTACATTTATACATTCCAAACTCACGTTTTCTTCACTGAGGACTGAGGAATACATAGCAAGACTGCCGTCTCTATTTCATTAGTACACGTGTAGTATTTGAGAGGGGGCTCTGTTATTATAGTTCTCCCCGACTGTCGCCTCTCTCGCTACATGGACATCATCGTAACTTATCTTCTTCTTCCAAATATGACTGCAGCCTCATATACAGAGGACTTTTGCAATCGCGCAACGTGACTCAGTCTGTAATGCCTTTGAGGATATCAAAATGCGCCCTGGGAAAGGCATACAAGATGCTGAGGATATTATGCTCTTTACATGTATTTGAATAGACGTTGATAATGACGATGATGACAACAACAACAACGATGACGATGACTATGACGACGATAACGATGACGACGATAATGACGATCCTGTGTATTAAATATCATGCACATACAACGTCCAAATTGGGCCTAAAATAGTATGTAAGTCAGCCTGAATCTTCTGTTGGGATTTGAGAAGCAGGTTTTCCGGCGTCCTCTTTGTCTGATTTCTGCTTCCAAGGAACTTTTCCAGACTTGGCGAAGTCGCCGCGATGCCTCTGTCCCTTCAGCCAAGGCAATGTCCGCTTCTTGGAGTCGAAGGTCTTGAGGATGACCTCAGCACACACTTCCGCTGACCAGCTGGCTAGCCAGCGTGACGTCACCATAGGGTTCAGCTCGACTAGGTCCATCACTGACAGCCGACCTATGGACATGAGTAACGATGATGTACACAACAATAAATGGACACGATTAACGATAATGTAATTAATAATCAAATTAATGTAATTTTATTTTTTCAAGGGTCAGTTCAAATAATATGGACGAGAGTAAGGATGGTGTACACAAAAATGAATCTACATTTTCAAGGGTCAGTTGAAATATTGAAAATTCATAAAATAAAAGCAAAACGGCTTTAATACATTTTATGAAAATGCCAATAAAGCTCTCTTGGTAATGCCATCAAACAGAACGGATCACACTGTCTGTTACCAAACACGGCGGAAAGTAGGCCTACCTTCTAAAGAGTCACATACAGTGGTAAGTATGGTCTAACTAAACCATGGCCTCCACAGACAGAAGGGTGCCCATCAAAGTTGTTGTGTGTTTTTTTAAACGACGTAGACGAATTTAGCTGTACCAGATCGGGTGGTCTATTGGTCAGCGTGTTGGCCTCTCGAGTCAAAGGTCCCGGATTCAAACCCCAGGCGTGCCAACACGATTTGGATTTGAGTCTGTTTTCGTATCCAATGCCAGGTGTACTCTTGTCACGACTTTCTCACCCCACCAAGGTGTAAAATGGATACTCGACTATAGGCAGCGATTGATCTTGTCAGTGTGCTGGTATTGGCGCCGACCAAGCACCACTACCAATATGCCTCCCAGGAGGTTGAGAAAGATATGGAATGAATCTGGTCTGTCGGGGTAATGGTGGCTGTAACAGTGCCTGGTAACAGTGGCTGTAAAGCGCTTTGGGCTTGCTGGACAGTGGGGAAAGCTTTCCTGATTGCAAAAGTGTACGGAGATTCTAGGCAGCTATCAACGTGCACCTTTCCGCATTGAGAATCGGGGGGGGGGGGTGGTTCAGGCGAAAAGCGCTATATAAATCATGTCCATTGTTATGACCTGTACTGTTGATGACTCTAGCCAATCGGAGCGCGTGTCTCAAAGAGAGGCCGTTATCCACAGGGGTGCCGGTGGCAGGCAGGACGTGTGGGTCAAGGGCGTCCACGTCAAAACTCAGGTGAATGGGCCGTTTCTGGCTGAGGGTGGAAGAATCATATAGTTTCCAATTCCGAACTGGACACGCCCAAATAAACTACCATCTAAACAGGATCAAACCTCAGCAAGAACTTCACTGCAGGCACTGTCCATGGCCTTATTAAGATAGAAATCACATTCTCTTTGTTTGCCTTGGACTCCAAAACCTACGAAAGAAACGTCTACCTGACCTACCTACCACCCAGAATATCCTATACGGAACTCTGGAACAACTGCAGCGAACAGCGTCATTTCTAAGACTAGCACTTGCTGACAAGAGTGAGCAACTCAACGGCTTGGGATAAAACAACAACAACAACAAATGTTGAGTTGAGTTTCATGACACAACTATGTCATGTATCTTGCCATCACGCGTCATCATCATGCCTGTGCACGTACTGACAAAAAGACCTTCTGACTATGACCGGGTACCCATTTACATTTCGAAATTATGATGATTTTTGTTGTTGTTTATTCTTATTATTATGGTGGTTATTTTAGTTTTCTCACCTGGGGTCCAGTTTCTCTAGGATGGTCTTTACCACGTAGTCTATGCCATCTCTGTGAACGTCCTGTGCAGAAAAGTGTAGGATGTTCAGGTCTTTGATCACTTGTCTGTGAGCACACAACGAAACATCATATATCTTTCAGACTGTAGACCTAAGAGTGAATGATACAATCGAAAACCGATACTTCTCAATTATAGATCTACTAGTGGTTAATCCATTCTTCGAATGGGACAGTGATGAAGTCAATTTTAGAAAGAATTAGCTATCGAGTAGAGCCGTTAACAGTAATTCAAGATTTTGGTACCAGATTTCACTTTGAAAAAAAACCCAGAAAATAACATGGAAAAAGAATGTAAAGACAAAAAGGCGACACACCGGAAAAAAATTGATAATTGATAACATTTAGCCGATTCTAAAAAGTTGGAATGGAAGAATTCAGACGACGCCACCTTCTCATCACACAATTTAACTGTTTACAAATTGTTTTGACATGATAGCTTATTCTTATTACACAAAGCAGAACGAAAGAGGAATTTTGTTGAAAATCATAGCCATTTTGGTGCAGTATTAACGGAGGAGATCTGGTTTGATGTTCAAAGTTTGCCTCTTATTTATATAGATATTCAGAAATAGAACTTATAGTGACTGATACTTTCGAATACTGAGACCTTTATTTTCTAGATCTATATCCAACTGTTTACTACTCAAGACAAGCGTGTAAACAATAGAACTTGTTAGGGGAAGCAACAACGATACTTAAACTCATATTGGTAGTAACAAACGTTTCTTTCCCTTTGATTGCAAACAAGCAAACCTAAGCAAAAACTAAAACTGCCCATTTATTTATCCCTGCAACTGCAGTAAAAGAGGAGAAAGAGGGGAGAAGGGGGTAAAGAGGAGGACGAGGAGTGGGGGGACGATTTTGGTTCGATGGAGACAGAAAAAGAAGTGGAAAACAAACAAACAAACATCTAACTGATCTCTCTAGGTGTATCTCTATGATCTAGACTCACCTCTCTCCAGGATCAATACTCCGTAGGCCTATGTAGGCCAACTGGTTTGCTTTCACGCTGAAACATTTAAAAAACCAACCATGGATGGCA
>JAUELK010150163.1:0-11308 GCA_031471215.1 Gastropteron pacificum
GGTAACTACTTCCGAGTCACATTGTTTACATTGGTAACGGTGGCTCTAATATAATAAACTGTCGAATCGCTAATGCTGATAACACTAATAATCACTGTGCTCAGGAAGAGTTGGAGAGATACATAGTATAGGATAAAATCAGCACTTTCTGTCGATTGGTATAGATTTTATGGTAAAATCCGAAAAACGGCAGTAAAAGATTTAACAAAAAAGCATTGACATGCTACTAAGACCCAGAATGAAAACCTAAAGCCCTACTAGAGTTCTAGTAACTACTAGTACTACTAGGCTAGTGAGCAGGTCTGGGCGCTCCAGTAGTTTTTTCTCTTTCCTTATAAACTATGTTTCTCGCCCTACTTTTCCTTCTCATTCTTACTTAAAAACTTAAGTGTAGTTGTGTCTCTTGTGTGGAGAAGATTTTCTTGAAAAAGACGCAACATTTTCACTTTATGATTATTAAGGCCACCCACCCAACAAGTTAAATTCCTGGTAGTCTAGCTCTGATCGTCTTGATTAACAGTAACATCTTGATCTCTTGATGAACCCGATATAGGCCAGTAGTGTGTTCCGGAATGAAATGCCTGTTTACTGTCACACGCACAGGATGGATTAGCATAGCACAAAGTAAAACGTTATGTCAATGAACTACACTACTGTACTGTAAGACTTTGGAAGAGTTCTTTCGCACAGCGCAGTTCAGTATATCTAGTCCTAAAACAATGGCACCACATTTACGTGTGCCGGACTCGGGATCCCACGTCCTCGGATTCGAGCCCAGGCTGGGGCGAGATTTGTAAACTCTGGGAAAGGTTTATTTGCTACCATTTCCTCACCCCACCCAGGTGTAAAAGGGGTACCCGGCATGTTTCTGCGCCTCACAGGCTGCCTGTACTTGTTTGTAATGTGTTGTATGCGTTTGTAGCCTGTCGGGGGAGTAATAGATGTAAAGCGCTTTGAGCTCTCCGGAGAGAAAGCGCTGTATATATGCCATATTCTTTTTTTTCCACATTTGATCGACAATTTCATTTTCCTTATCCTTATTATGCTGGGTCTTTTTGTCTAGCGGGCGTGAGCAGTCAAAATAACCATGAGTTGCATTCCGACCTGTCGGGTTCAACAAAGTTAATCCAGATCATTGAAAACTAGATTCTCAGAAGGCCCTGAGTTATGGGTTGAAAACGAAAAACATTATTTTAAAATAAAACACAGGAGAATTTTAGTAGTTTAACTATACTAGTAAAAAACTACTAAAAATTAGTAGTTCGTTACCGACAAAACTACTTTCCTGATTCCCGATTACAAGCTCACACAAGCCCATGACACACCACAAAGTAAAACCAAAAATCGATCTATGGACTACGAATAATCAACTTAGCAGTTTAGATTGGCATTTTATTGTTAAATCTTACCGAGAGACGCAATAATCGTTCTTGACTAAAAAACTTCAGGAAAGGATGTCACGATCGATCATCTAGATCTAGGCCAAATTCGAAGCTGTGGTTACATATACAATTTCTGGCTTTAGGGAACTGTCCAGGCTCTCAGGTGTTAGAAAATCAGCCTTGACGGGATTTTAGTCTTGCCGTTTTGACAAAAATGGCCATTTTACGATTTTTGTTATGTCACAATCGCTACGTCGCGATCACCTCATGAATTCTAGATTTTGCTGTTTAAAGCGATTTAGACATACCAGAGTATATTGGAAGACACCATAACAGTGCAATATACTGTTTTAGTGATTGAAAACAATTCTCAATGGCGAAAAACAGCTCTGCACTGCATTTTCAGAATTTTTGTCAGGTCACGATCACCACATTTTTTGTCAGGTCACGATCGCGTCATTTTTTTTGTCAGATCATGCTTTATGAAAGTTTTTTGGCTCATCCATGGGGTGGATTGACTCACAAAACACTATTATATTGGTATTCTGGGACCTCCTTTCAACAAAATCGGGTGTGTGGTCAAAAACAGGGGGGGGAACGGAATTTTTGTCAGCGTCACGATCACCTCACAGTTTGGCCTTTCAAGCCCTAATTCATTGACTTCATCCATATATCTTGGAAAATAAACTTATAGAGACCTATTGAGTTGTTACAACTCGCTTGTATTAACATAGCTGCCCCTTGTTTTCTTAATAAGGAACTTTTCATATCCCATTTGGTTGCGATCGTGACCTGACAAAAATATTCAACATTTTTTCAAAATCTTGCTGACAATCATGTCAATTTTTTTGTTGGGGCTATTGAAAACAAAGTTTAGTCCAACATTTAGCAGTAAATGAGCATTAAAAAGGCAATGCAACCGTCTACTAGCGTTTCATGCATGCTAATTTTTGTCAGCGTCACGATCGCCACAATCCATAGAGCTCCTGGAAAAAGCAAATCCATCGCATTTTACGGCTTTCAAACTATCATCTTCTGTTATACAAATTATAAAAGTAGATGTGGTCTGCTATCTGAAAATCATACTGTGAAGATATTTGCACAATTTGAATTTTGACCAAATTTGTCCCATTTTTGTTGGCACCTTTTGAGACAGGCTCTATTAGAAGTATAGTATAGGCCAGTCATGGCTACTGTCCAGGCAAAATTCAACCATATCATCACCGCCTACATACACACACACCCCACCCCACACTGATAGATTAATCAGCTGATTGTGTTGTGGTTGCTTAGGAAAAAGAAGAATGTTAGGAAGCAGAATTTGCGGTCTTTCGCTAGTATTTAGTATCTTTTTAATGCAGCTAACCCTCAAACAAAAGTTTGCTAAAAACTATGAAACAATGGCAGCCAAGTGCCATGGGAAGCATAATTGACTTTGATCCACAGTGACCGTAATTTTAGACCTACTGTGACACGCCACCGAGAACTAGTCTAGATTGTGGTAAGATTGCGTCTGTTCCTGTACCAACACATACTTTTTTTGTTGGCAAACATCAAACAGGAACTAACCAATGCGATGCCTGTAAAATCCCAGCCATTCTTCTTTTTTTTTTAAGCATTCTTTTGTTAGACAATTCCTCTTAACTATGCTTTTTTTTTCTTCTGGTCAGGTGGAGACATTCCAATGAAAAATGGCTTGCATTCATTACAAGTTCAAAAGCAGTTTGGATTACAACTCTGTCACATTTGATGGCCTGCATCTGTCCTTGGTTGACTTAAAAAAGGCAATTGGCCAACAGAAGCGCCTCAAGCCTGGGGAGTATGACCTGGAAATTGTCAATGCTCAGACTGGTGATGGTAAGTTGCTCATTGTACTATTAGTATTAGGCCACCCTACTCTACACTTGAGCCTTTTGTTTTGTTTATTGTGCACACTATACCGGCAACTAAAGATAGCACATTTCCAAAAGTTCTTTTACAGTGTCTGATAAGGAGGTCCTCAGGTGGTTGGCAAGCCAGGGTCCTGTATTGTGGCTCAAACTATAAATGAGCTTTGTTTCAGTATTATTGTTCGGTCCGGATGTGTCTCAAGACTGTAGCACAATAGTTGTAAATTGTAATTTATGTAAGAAGTCAACTGATCACTTTGCTGAGCAAGGCTGCTTACTACTCACCACCTTCAGCTCATCAAGTACCTGTTCAAAAATGCATACATTTCTCTTTTGTGTTTGTAACTTTCAAATGCTGGCTGCTGTGCACATTTTACTACTTTTATTTTCACAATGACACAGTGGTTTGTTTCTATATGAAAGTGTTGTTGTTGGGTTTTTTTTCAGTGTACAAGCGCAATGATGACCTGATAGCCAAGAACTCATCTGTCATTGTGTCACGTGTCCCTGTGACAAAGTCAACAGCCAACAGTACTCAAAAGTCATGGTAAGTGTCCTTTGTGTGTTCCTCATACAATAATCCTCTGTGCTGAATCTGACGTCCAACATTATCATGAGCCTAGAATATGGGTTGATTATTAGAATTGATATACGGTCAGGAACACACTCAGCTGAAACAGGACAATTCAATAAGTTAGGGGTTAAAAATGTTTATGGTGGGCTCTCCAATTTCCCACTATTTTGATTTGTGATAAATGAAGCAAAAAAACAATTTTCATCAAGCTTTTATATTGTCTATGTGGATTCCACTCTTTGACACTGACTGGTGGAGTAAAGTAGAGTGATCCATATTTTTGCATCATTTTGCTCATGTGGACCGTGAAGTGTATCAACACTTTGAAGACCCACATTTTTTAAATTATTTACTGTGGTAAGATTTTCAGATTCAGGTATTATGGTGGTGGTCTATTTTTGATGCCATGATTTGATTTTGTGTACTGTAGCATGTGTTATAATCCCCTTTCCTTCTTTTTCTTTTCACAGGGAGGCCTTCAAGCAGAAATGCGCCAAAGTAGTACGTGTCCATTTGGTAACATGTTTTTGTGGATAAGTTGACATTATTGTTTTTCAAAACTTAATATATTGTAATGAATAATTTTTCACATCAAGCATATATCCTGTGCTTAATAACAAGCCAGGTTTCAAAAATGGACTGACTTCGCTTTAGATCATACCTTTCTGATGTCCTGAGAATAAAGATACAATCTGTGCTATGGATAATCATTGGATTGGCTTCCATGTAGACTACCCAAATTCAAATCCCTATAGTTTGATGGGGGGGGGGGGGGGGGTTGTGTGGGTAGTTTACATGCCTATCCACCCCTGGCTTAACAGATCTTTTATTTGGCCTGTCTCTGTGTCACTATGCATGTAAGTTCTACCAATGAAGATTGAGCTGCCTTTAATAGTTCTACTTTAATATCTTGAACAGTGTTATGAGATATTTCCTCATTGTTTTATTGACAGTATTTGTTTAAGAAGTCTCTATGCCTGTCACACTGGTTCAAGCCCATTATTTATTATGAAGGTATTATGTATCAATGGCTAAACATTTCTATAGATACCTTGTGTTTTAAGACATTTATGTAAGCATGTGTGCTTAGCTTGTTCATTGTCGATGCTACTGCCTTGCAATATGGTAAGTGCAGACAAAAATCATCTGTCTTACATTGTGCAGTGAAACCTCATTATTTGGTATCCATGCAGAATCTACACAGTCTTGTAAACCCTGAAGTATGTAACATTTGTAATGGTTTATATTTAACAATTTGTGATACAGTGATAGCATTAACTACAAGTAGTACAGGCACCCTGCCCAGCTTGCCTACTGTGTGTACTGGGATTTGAAGTAAGGGTGTGAATCATGATACTTAAAAAACATGGTTAAATTTGTTAAGGACAATTTTGATGCTTCCAAGTAACCGGACCTGTTCTGTAGAGTTCCATCACACGCCCTTTAATGTGGAAGGTCTCCCCATTGCATTTTCTACCATATATCTAGCGAGGTGAGGGTCAGTTACAGTGGTTAGGAAATCGAAGCAGGCAATCTGAGTTGAGCCACGTTGGTGGCAGGAAGTTTGAGTGTGCTGTAATCTGTATTTTCACAACTTGGCAGCTATGGACTATTTTTCTGTTTTCAGATTAAGGACTATCCCTACTTTTGAATAAAAGGGTTGTACGAAACGCATTGGGTACCTACATAGTTATTATGTTTCACTGCATTAGAGCACATTGATTCTACTTACACAGTTTTTAGTGCTGTGTGTAATCAATGTTAATATGAAATATAAATGATTCAATAAAACCATAGCTCTTTCCTGCAGCACACATCACAGAACTTTACTTATACATTTGATACAAAAATTGATTGGTTTGCTCATTGGTCGAATGTACCCTTTTGTTTTTATTTTGTTCAGAGAAACCATGTCATTAACGAATAGTAATATGTTCTTTCTAGTTCTAAGTATTATTTAATGGAATCTTGCTTGCTCTTGAGACTTGATCACATCTACATATTAAGTGAACAGTGTTTAAATCGATTAATTTGTTATATCCACATATTCAAATTGGTTTTTTGATCTTTGTTTGTCTGGGGTGACACATGTGTATTTTTTTGAAAGGATGTACTAAATACATGTAGATCCACATATACATTCTAATGCCATTGCATTACAGCATGTCTCAATCAGTGGCCATACATCAGAACAATTACATGTGATATATTAAAGACATTGACGTGATACATTGTTATGGGTTGCATTGTTCATAGTGGCTTTCTGCAATGGCAGCAATACAAAGTTTCTTCTTGGCTGCGACCAGGCCATTCTTTTGGATCACATTTGTGACCATTCAGTGCGGTTTAATTTCAGGACTCATCGACTCTGATGGTTGCCAATAATACATTCTTTGCTGTCGCCTTCATTATCGCTTGATTCCATCTTTGGCCATCAACATCAGCTTCTTCACTCCATCTGTCAACTTGAATGAATTGAACAATCACTCTTTTGTTTGCCTTGAATGACAATTCAATACCTGTTCAGGCGTGTCATGCTCATTTCTTCTAAAGTGATTCCTAATAAAATCATTCTTCATTGACAGTTTATCTGTTTAGTGATAAATATGTGTGAATTTTTGAATTTTAAGAATCCACTTTGACATCACAAAAGAGTCATTGACGCCAGCTTTGCATTTAGAATAGAGTGCTTTGAATGAAGCCCGGGATGGCACAGAAGAATTGAGTGTCGTGTATAAACAAGCTTTTATGTTTGGACAACGGGTTGGGCCTCTCTTCATGTTATTATTGTTAGAAGCAACCATTGCCTCTTTAAGCTCCTGTGTCATTATCTGCACTCTTTCACCCATACTTTCACTTTCAGTCGAGTTGAGCACTGCCTCTTTCTGGTGCAGTTACATTGTTGGTATTCTTATACCATCATGCCAGGATTAGAGTCGTTTGTAATGTAAAGTATATCAGATCATTGGTGATCTTTTTATTATGCCTTGCTGTCATTATGTCATTCTATGTGTGTATCTTACGCATGCAGACTGATTTAATGTGGTCAGTATGATTTAATATTGACCTTGCCTTATATATCATCATGGATGACATTTATTTAGTAATTTATGCTGTGAGAATAAACCCTGCCTTTATGATGTCTTTGCATACAGTTACACAATCTATTATTCTAAGCAGCCATTAAAGATCATGGCCGTTTGAGCTGAATTCGTCACTCACGAGTGCATGAACTCGTGAGAAAAAAAGAAAAAAAAAACTATGCGTAAATTAGTAGTTCATCAAGTTTCATTCATAACATAATGACCAGTTGGTTGTTACCCAAAATTAGAATTCGGCACCGATGTGATTTTATTCTACTTTGTTTATTTGGATAGTTAGCCACCAATCATCTTTCCTGTCTTCCGCAATAAAGTAATATATCAAATGGTTATTTTTTTTTGGGGGGGCGGGGGTATTTCACTGTCAGTGATGGTAGTGACTATCAATACCATCTCATTGAATAGAAATAGAAGGATGCAAAATGTGAAAGTATAAATCTATCAAGTGTTACAATATCTTGTCCTTGCAAGATCATATAGTTAAGAATTATGCTTCTTGCACGTATAGTGATGGCAAATGTCTTGTTTTCATTTGCTGTTGAACTGTTGTTTTTTTATGAAATATATTAATAACCATTGTCTTTCAATTGCCATTGTATTTTATGCACAGTTCACCATTTTGTGGCATCTATTTACAATGTCGCTAATCATATGTGGCTTGCCTTTTTGCAGAAGTCTTTATTTATACCTCTATGACTGAAATATCTCAAAAATTTACATGCACTTTTATACTTGTGCAATGTATGATATGTCTGTTTATTTCAATATTGTACGCCTTAGAATGTTAATTGATGTTTTTTCTTCAATTGCAATGGCCTTGTATACTCGTTCAGTTGGTCATTATGAATATCTTAAATCAAATTTTGGCACTGTGGTTTGGAGGTAACAATCATCAGCTGCCTTGACAACATTCACATCTCGCATTGCCTCCTACTTCCTCTCCCTTTCTGCATCTTTACACAGTTTTGGGAATCTTGTCAAAGGTGTACACCTAGCTATATAGGACTCCTCACAAAGTCATCAGAATTCTGAATTAATGCACATTCTTTAGTCTTCCTTCCTTCTGAGTGTTAACAAACCTCACACCCCTTCTTATTCCTCCTTGCTGTCCTGATTTCATCATCAGCTTTCTATGCTTGTCTGATTTAGTTTAATCAGCAAAAGGCTCATTTTCCCTTTTTGGGGGGGGGGGGGTTCTGAAACAAAATCACTCACTTAAAATGCACCAACCTTTTGTCCGGAATAGTTCTATCCGCAGAGGGTGCATTATAATACTGCCAGACTGGATGTTTTTTTTAGAAGATATTTAATCCACTTTTTGGCCTAATTGGGTCACCCTATAGCAAATTTTGTTCCGCATCTTTTAGTCTAGTTCCTCTAAATGTATCTTAAATATCGAAAGATATAATTAATTTTTTAAGAGACAGTATGTCCATATACTTATAATAAAAAAAAAACAGTTTTTTGTCTCTCCTGTAAAATTTTCGAAAATACTGTCTTTCTAAATAAAACTCCAGCAGTGTGCATAAGAATGAAGTACAGGACTGCTTCTATGACATTCAATTATAATATATCTCATTAGTAGTTCAAACCATGAGCAGACATTTTTCTATTGTTGTCACATTGATAATTGTTACTACTGTGAAGTATTTAAATTCTGTTTATCTATATTTTAGATATTGTATGATCACTTTTACCTATATATGCGTGAATCGATTTTAGAGTTTGGCTGCGGTTTACATGCTGTGGTTGCTAAGTAATATGTGATTTAAGAGTAATAACACATTACCTCTTGTACGTTGCACATCCAATAAAGATGACGTATTACTGTGTTCCTTTTCAAACTGATCATGGGCATAGGCAGCTCTACATGTCCTTTGCACTGATTCAAACCGCACCAAGTCGCACAGAAAGTATACAGATACTCTTCACTGGATGTCCCAGACATAGCAGCAAGAAATTTGCACGATTCCTGCTCAAGTCTCCCGGTTTCATGAACAATGCATTGCGGGGATATATTGATGCTCCCACCAAGCTTCTACATCATGTTATGGTTTATTAAAACACTTGCAATGGATGATATTTCTGTCTCAGTTTGGGCATACATCTCATCTGACTTGCAAAGTTGAATTAATAAAGATATTGTAACTACAGTATCCTTGTGCTGTTTTTTTTATGTTGTATCTATGAGGGCAGTGTTTGATCTGTCTTCAATTTTGGTTTTGTTTTGAGGCAATTTCCTTTTACATACCGTCTTTTTTTTTTTAAGACTAGAATGAAGTAAGTTGTTTGGTTTTGTTTCTAACAACTCTTCTATTTTCATAAGATATGCAATCATAAGATTTCAAACTAGGTTTATAGCAACAATATACATTGGCATTTATCGGCTGCTTGTTTTCAAAAAAAGCTGTGAGTTCCGTTCTAAGACATTTTTAGTCTGGGAAAGTGCAGGGTATTATATTTGTCTATAGAGCATAGGCAGAGATGCTCAACTGACAAACTGATTGAAATAGTTAATAGTAGTTGCGTCATCTGTGTGGTGATGCAGTTCTCAGAGCTTGGCAATGCTAAGGCCTGAACTAAAAGCTACACACATGTACTCTTGGTCAACACTGGTCTGACACTGGGTTGTTTGATGAGCCGGTAATCATGCCCCCCCGTTTTTTTCCTTCTCTACTTTAAACAGTTTACTATCGCCATTAGAATGGATGGTTCTCATCAAGATAGATCAATATTTTAGTTTGATTATACTCTCAATTTTGCCATTGTCCATTTTAAGGAAACTTGTAGGGAAAAAAAGTGTTCATGTAGTAGTTTTGTTTATGTGTTAAAAAGATTTTCTCTGGTTTCCCTCTAGTTTGTTTTAGCTCGAGAACAACCCAAAGTTTCTTTCAGGCCGCAGAGCTTGACTGTTAATACTGACTTATTTAGTTTTTGTGTTATCACAAGCGGCCGATGGAAATAAGCCAACCTATCTTTGCAAGCTTGTCCATAAGACAATTTCGCGCAATTCCTTTGGGACAGAACGAGAAAAGGCAAATTGTAATAAAAATGTGTCACAATTTAGTTCACTTTAGAATGCACACAGTGCGTTTACCATTTTCCAATGACAATGAGAATAGTATTCAGACTCTACAGGTCTGTAAGCTCACAAAGGTGCTACATCAAGTTGTAAATAATGGTCAATTTTAAAGTGTCCGAACAAATACAAGACGCTACTTCAGTTATTCCCAAAATATATGACCAGCTTCCATTAATATTCAAATCTCAAATAAGTAAAATAAATGGTTAGTTTTTACTGGTGCCCAGACGGAAACAATCTGATACTGTGGTGGTGACGTCTTGCTAGCAGTGAACATCACTCATCAGACAGGGTTCTGACAGTGATCCACCATGGATGCAAGGACTTTCCTCCTCGGTTATCTTTTTCCACTACACATTTACTGATTACAATGTCTAACATGGTTTTTCTGTCGATTTTCAGAAAGAGAAGGAGAGGCAGATGACTTTGGAGAAACTGAAACAGGTAGTTAATCCTTTAAAAAAAAAAAATTATACTGTTTAAGTCTTACGTCAATGATAACTGCCTGTGTTATGGTATTTTGTATGTGTGATCTTTTTGTTGTTTTTGATAATCAAAATTTCTATCCACTAGAGATGGGAATTGTTTAGGGGTTTTGTTTGTTTATTTGAGCTTTAAAAAAAAAAACTTAACAAAATCATTTTATTCAATTTTGACAGACTCCCGATTTGGCAGTTGCTCCCGCATCAGAGATTGACAAAATCAAAGCAGTGATAGGTCAATCAACCAAGGGATTTGAGCAATCAAGGTAGGCATTTTTATTCAAATTACTGTATTTTCCACTGCTTGACAATGATATGGTGATTTCTGAACATTTTTGACAAGACTTTTCATTGTTGTCTCCTCATCTCAGTTTCTGATATAGTTATGGCAGGGGTGAAAGTGAAAACTTAAATCATAATTTTTTGGGTAATAATTTTTAGAATCCTTTTTATTTGAGAAAGAAAGTAGCTGGTGTAGTATTATTACTATTATCATTATCACCCCTTAAAGTTAAAGTTAATGTCTGACAATTCTTATGAATTGAGTTGACCAGAAATTAGACAGTATGATGTGGACAGTAGACATTTATTGTTACTTGTATTAGGTATCCCAAACTGATTTTTTGTTTTCAATATTTGGACATAGAAAATATTCGCCACCTCGTTACGTAACATTTTGCGCCTTAATAGTGATTTCGATTACAGAAAAGCCTATGTGTGAACAGATTCCAATAGCAAAGGCATGATGTTAATGGGATATGAAAGGAAAAGAAGTTATCTTTGATATTAAATTAAATA
>JAUELK010150382.1:0-11307 GCA_031471215.1 Gastropteron pacificum
CTCACCCAGGTGTAAAATGGGTACCCGACTATAGACAGTGAAAGATATTGTTAGTATGTTGGTATGAGCGCCGGGCGTCGACCGAGGCAGCACTACCATAATGCCTCCCAGGAGGTTGAGAAGGCTCTGGAATGCATCAGGTCTCTCAGGGTAATAGTGGCTGTAAAGCGCTTTAAGCTGTAGAGCGGGGAAAAGTGCTATATAAATGCTATCTATTATTATAATTATTATAATTAGTTACCCGGAAGATGGAGTCATGTGGGGTGGAGACTTGCATGGGCTCCTCCACAGGTACAGGGTTCACCATTCTATGCACTGCCGCCTCCGCTGACAGGAAAGATGATGAACAAATGAGTAAATAACAAATACTACAATGTACAATAACATCCAGTCACTAGAGCAGGAAGAAAGAAATAGACTCAATGCCATTGTACACTGTTAAAAAATTATTTTCAAAGAAATTTGTCATACATGAGCCTTATGTCAGCAGCATTATGCCATTATGCCAATGTCAATGCCCATGTGCTGTGGTCAACTTTGTGAATTCATTAGGGCTACACAAAATGATGTGACATCCACCTGGTTCAGTCCTAAGTCATGGCTGTAACCATAAATGTCTCAATGTATTTTCTCAAAGACTGCACTGGTCCAGAGGGGTCTTGTGACTGCATTGCACAATTTCATGAACAAGGGGCCAATTTGAAGGACCTCCAGTCCCAGGTTGCAGAGCTAGGCTGACATGGCTCTGCAGGTCTATTATACTAGACCAATTGAAGAGTGAACAACTCATAACTTGTGCCTGATCGCAACAACAACAACAATTCAATATCAATGTCTTATTTGAACATCTCACCACACATCTCAGTTTTCCTCTATCCTCGCTTGGGAGATGCAGAAACCAGAAGTTCAGTTTTTCAGCCAAAATCAAAGAATGTAGCCTAATTTTCACGGATTTGATTAGTGCACACAATTTTGTTGACATGCAGGTGTGGTAAAGTGTTGTGATGGTAGGCATTTGGATTGTTATATATTATGTTGTGCATGGATAGAGAAAGAACAGGACTGTATGCGCCTACTTGATTTTCACCATTAGCCTTGACAGGTAGATAAATCCAATTTGTAGAGAACAGTCAGACGTTCTTATACACGGAGTAAAAATATAGAAAACATTCGGCCAATCGAAAAATCATTCTTATAACAGAAGTGGACTTATATCTGACATTCTTATAAGCGGCGAGTACTGTACTCTGTACTTGTGTCTTGTAAACTGTCAGAAATCCTATATTTGCATCCATCCTACGCAATAGAGTACCTCTGTAGATACATGTGCTACATAAATAAATGATTGACAACACTCCCTGAGTTCTCACCTGCCATGTCTGCTGCCCGCCTGTTGAGGTGAGCACCATGGTCCTGGGGCACACCCTCGGGGATCAGCCGGTTCCCAAAGCCTCGGAAAGGGCCATTGCCACCTGTGGGCAATGTTGTTGTTGTTGTTGTTCTTCTTAAATCAGAATTGTTGTATGGTTAAATGGTGATGTAACATTGCCACATGTGGGGAATGTTGTTGTTCTTCTTCTTCTTAAATCAGCATTGTTGTATAGTTAAATGATGATGTAGCATTGCCACCTGTGGGGAATGTTGTTGCTGTTGTACTTAAATTAGTACTGTATGCTTAAATGGTGATGTAACTGCGTGTGGGATAATACTACACAATGATGATGAAGGTAGTGGTGGTAGTGATTTCAGTGATGGTGGTGATGCTACTGCTGCTGATGATGATTATCATTTCAGTGATGATCATATGATGATGGTGGTGATGGTGATGATGGTGGTGATAGTGGTGATGATGATGATGATAATAATAATAATAGATAATAATAGATAGCATTTATATAGCGCTTTTCCCCGCTCTACAGCAAGCTCAAAGCGCTTTACAGCCACTATTACCCCGACAGCCCTGATGCGTTCCAGAGCCTTCTCAACCTCCTACTGGTAGTGCTGCCTTGGTCGCGCCCGGCGCTCATACCAACATACTAACACGATCTTTCACTGTCTATAGTCAGGTGCCCATTTTACACGTGGGTGAGCTGAGAAAGTCGTGACAAAGTACCTTTTCCAAGAGTACACCTGGTGGTAGATAAGAAAATACTCTTAAATCCAAATCAAGTCGGCACGTCCGGGGATCGAACCCCGGACCTTTGACTCGTGAGGCCAACGCTCTGACCACTTCACCACCAGATCATCACCATTTCAGTGGTGATGGTGATGATGATGATGACGACGATGATGATGGTGAACTAATGATAAAGAAGACATTATCTACAAAACAACAACAACAACAACAAAGAAGTATCACTGACGTCTGGGAGGTGCAGGCTGGCCCAGTGGATGCAGGCCCAGGTCTGGCTGTTCAAATGGGTTGAAGCCTAGAGCTCTGGCATGTTCATCTATCACCAGGGAACACGAGAACACAAAATCACTTTTCCATTTACAACACAAATCTTTAAACAAAATTATCATAGCTGGTCCATTTTCCAGTTCAGCTACGTCAAAACACATTAGAGCCTTTTATGAACTCAACAGATTTAGCAAATACCAGTGTCACCTCAGTCTCTCAGGGGGTGTTTTTTACAGATCAGTTTTCTATACACTATGACCAACACTCTGATTGTCTATAGTCTGTTACCCTTTAAACATCTCAGTGCAGTGAGAACAGTGTGGCAAAGTATTGGACTATAACAGTACTATGTGAATGTCCAAGGTTGTGTCAATACTAGCCAACCATTTCAATAGCTGAAAAAGAAAACAAAATTAAGAATATTTAAATCCAGACCATCATAAAAACACCTGTGAACATTTTGTTTCAAAGAAACTTTTAAAACATACAAATAAGACTTGACTAAAGTAGGAGATTTGGGTAATATAATCCATGATGAGTACCATTGCTGCATGTACAATGCCCCAAGTCACTCTATCATTTCATCTATTTCTAAGGCTTTTTTTTTAATTCTCGGGAAATTCACCTCAACGTTAAGAACTCCACTTTTCGCTGAACCCAACACTGGATACTGGATATGCATTTGTAGAGCGCACAAATCCATCATCAGGCGCTGGGCCTGTATGCTCGCTCAAAGGCGCTTTTAGACAATACACAGCCACTCACCAACTACCATCTCAGCTTCCACAGGTTCCTCATCTTCCACCCTGTGGCCGACACCCCAGTTGTGTGCCCCTCCTACCGCCTGCGCGTCCTCCTCTTCCTCCGCCTGCTCCCCCACACCCTGCTCTCCCTCAAATTCTGCGTCACCTTCCTCCATGCTGTCCACACCCTCCTGTTGCTTCACAGGCAATTCCTCTGAGGACGCATTTTTAAGTTATGTCGATATTCTCGAATGTTTTGTTTAGTTTGACCCATGAGTCATCTCCGGTGACGATTCGGCGGAGAAAACCTTCGCTCTCTTCCTCTAAACGAGCTAACAATTGTTTCATCAAAAGTTACTGCTTTGACGCCATGTTTTTCTCGCCGACATCTGACCCCACATACATGTGACGTTTATGGCAATCTCTAATTGAATCTCATCGGGTAGAGAGTAATATGGATGAGACACGCTGTGTGCAAATATCATGAAATTGTACCGTTCAGTTTAGAAAAAATCACAAAACAGGCCAGACTTATCAATCCACCCTCGTATAAGTAATAAGTGTACTTTAGGGGGTGATACCAAAATAAAGAAACAAGCAAAACATGTGTTTTTTTCATACAAGACTTGACTCACCTTTGGCCTGCTGAGCATCTCTTTTCTTGAGCACCAGAGATCCAGATGGGACCAGACCCAAGGCCAGTAGAGTCATACCCATCTCAGACTGGCTGAACTCGCGTCTTGGGAATGGCTGTCATTGTAATACAGTATAAAGAATTTGAAACAAACTTTAAGCCAAACAATTCGCTAGAATTTGTATTGGGGGGAGTGAAAACTTTCTTTGAAATATACAATAATAAAATAATAATGATCACTTATATAGCGCTCATCTCTCAGTCGGCTCCGAGCGCTTTACAATGACATCTATTGTTATTCATATCTTATTTGTGTATTCATCTCTTGCCCTAACACCTTGAGAACAAGTTGTCACACAACCAGGTGAAAGGTGATGTAATATGCTTATACCATTTGTACTGGACCACTCACTAACCTGAATAAATCCGCTGTAGCCATTTATGGCAGACTGCATCTTGTCGTACACTGTGTCCCAGACTGAGTTCAGGGTGGCAGCAACAGGAAACACAGCCCTTAACTTCTGCCCTGAAGGAAGCCGTACCTGCACACAAGAGTAACAAATGACCATTCCATTTGTCAATAAGCCATATATCCATATAAAAAACAGTTTCACAAATGTCAGATTCTATCAGAAAAACCTTTTCAAATAATTTGTGTCTTATGTAACAATTGAAAGATACAACATACACACACACACACACACACACACATGATAATTTGCAATGTGTCTTGTGCAAGAATTAAAAGACACAACACACACACACACACACACACACAAAGATGATAATTTGCAATGTATCTTATGCAAGAAAAAAAAGATACAAGACACACACACAAAGATGATAATTTGCAATGTATCTTATGCAAGAAAAAAAAGATGCAAGACACACACACACAAAAAAGATGATTTATAATTTGAAATGAATCTTGTGCCACAAATAAAAGATACAAGACACACACAAAAAAAAAAAGATGATTCATAATTTACAATGACTCTCGTAAGACAAAAAAAATAAAATATCATAATTTGAAATCACGTTCATCTAGCACAAGTGGACAGTATTGTGTGACCACAAGTCACTGACCAAAATATTTGTGGTTTCTACTGTGGGTGTGGTTGCTGAGGTGGATGCCTCTGGCTCTGTGGACTCCTGACAGGCCGGGGAACTGTTGGTCTTCATAGGGCTCGAGTTCTCTTCACAGCTTGAAGAGTTTTGGAGCGATGCAATATCATCTGCTACCGGGGCACCTCCTCCCTTGGTCAGACGGAGCTTTTCCCGGTCACCCTGAATCTCTTTGAGGATTCTCTCTCTTTCCTGCACAAGTTATAAGTTATAATATTCAGATTAACTCTCACCAATCAAATGAGAAATTGTTCTAACCTTATTTTCACCACTTTTTCATTACAGGATGTAGATTTACATAATAACAGTATCTATACCACCTTTAATAATCAAGAGGGAGTGGGGGGGTATCACTATAGCAGCACTGACGAAACTCTTGAGCAAAAACATAACTTAAATCAGTGGGGGGGGGGGGGGATGAAAACCATACCATTTGTCTTGTTTCTGTAAAATATCATTACAGATATGCCAACATTTCTCCTATATTTGTTACCCTACGCTTATAAATCTTTACATTGATTTCTACAAATAAATTGTACTTGCTCTTTTCTTTTTTTTTTCAACCTAATGAACTCACAATCTTTTTTTTCAACTTTTCTTCCTGCACAATGCGCCTTGCTTTCTGTCTTTCTTTCTCCTCAAAGTCGTGCTTGATTTGCTGCTGTTTGTCTGAAAGATGTGACCGACTGATGACTGCATTCTCATCCGTGTCCACACCCATGGTATGTGAGGACACACTGGTCGGGTCACTGCTATTGGAGGACAGGGCAGCTGTGTTGGCAGGGATGAAAGGGTTGCTGGAATTTGCTCCGAATCCTGCACGTTGTCCAGTATTCTGAAGACAAGGTTTTAAAAAAGAGTCGCACATATCAATTGGGGTAGGTAACACGTCAAAGGAATACTCTCTTCCTTACTTTCGAAGATATATGTTGTTGTTGTTGCGATCAGGCACAAGGTATGAGTTATTCACTCTTCAAGTGGTTTAATTGACCTACAAAGCCATGGCAGTCTAGCTCTGTAACCTGCGACTGGAGGGCCTTCAAATTGGCTCCTTGTTCATGCAATTGTGCAATGTAGTCACAAGACCCCTCCGGACCAGTTCAAAGATATATAGGAACTATTAGACACTCACTAGAACACAGGGGCATATGAAGTGGCAATCAGGGACTTTTTGAAATACCCTCCCCTCCCCACACACACAGCACTACCACACACATACATGTACACATAATGGATAAGTACAAGTATAGAAGAATTAGTGAAACAATCTCCTAAAGCATTCAATGAAATGAAGTTGTGATAAAGATTTGTGTTTGGATATCACTTACTGAATCATGCAGACTGTCTGCATTATTGGCAAAAACTATGGCACTCGCTGCCTACTTTGATTATAATTACTCTACGCCCCTGCTAGAACATGAAACATGAATTTTCAACAAAGTATCCATGATTCTATGATCCAATTCAAAATGTTGAAACTCTGACCCACCCTTTGTACAAATTGAGCACAACAACTTTGGAATCACATTCAATATCATCTGTACAATCAATACGCTATATAAATGGGCTATTATTATTTATGTATTTAATTATTATTATTATTATTTATTGTTATTATAATTATTATTTTATTGAATGTTTATTTGTGTCTTACCTTGTAGAGTGCAAGAGAAGGTGCAGCCACATTTCCAGGTTTTCCAGTCAAAATCCTGTGTAGGAAATTATGTAAATTATAATCATAGATAGTCTATCATTCCTAAACAGAAAATGACATAATCCGCTTTAGATGCCTTCAACTTGAAATTAGTGGTCTAGACTTGTAAGAATAACACTTTCTAAAATCTAACCATAAGATAAGAACAGTGTCCAGGTTCTGTTGGAATCCATTTCACATTCACTTATCATTAAACAGCTATTATAAATATATTGGCATGTCTTATCAAAGTGAATGTAAGTATACATGCCTAATGAGTCCTGTTTTTTCTCTGGCTCAATTAAAGCCAGAATAGAAATCTACACAAATAACTGTTTAAAAACTGGTAATCTATCATATCTAACACGCTGAACTTGCAACATCTTACCACAGAGAAAATGGTTAACATACCCAAAGTGCAAAAGAAATGTCATGGTGTGTAGTTTGTTTCGCACAGTCGCATTTTTTTCTTTTTTTATATGAATAAATCCTACCATATCCTCTACTAAGTGCTACAATTTCAAATCGACTCAAAAGTATGTCATGGTGTACAATTAATAGTCTGTTTCACACACTCAAGTTTTCCATGTATAACTCCAAAAGAGTGTTTGACCACAGAGAGGGTAGCTGACCTGATTACAAGAAAGCCTTGGAGTGAATAAACTGTTTCCTCTGTGATCTTACCAATCTATTGCAGCTTGCACTGTGAGCTTGCCATTGGAAACCGCATCTTGACAGTCTTGAAACTCAAAGCCCATAGACAGCATTGTAGCTATGATGTCATCTAAACTAGAATCCTGTGCAGACATGGAGAGAATAAGAAAAAAATGAAACATATATATACATGTGTGACTACAATGTAGCCTAGAATAGCTGTCCTCACTAATTGATTGCATCTCTTTTTATTTTTCAAAATTCATTCACTAGGGGTTATTGTTACTTTTCTCTAGCTCCATCAACAACAACACAAAAGGCCGATGGTAGGTGTACGGAATTTTCAAGTACACCTACCGCACAGCTTAGGTGTAATGGGGATTTTCATATACACCTACCGCACAGCTTATGTGTTCCGGGGATTTTCATGTACACCTATCGCACAGCTTAGGTGTACCAGGATTTTCATGTACACCTACCACACAGCATAGGTGTACCAGGATTTTCATACACCTACCGCCCAGCTTAGGTGTACCATGATTGTTATGTACTCAGCACCCTTGCAACTGCAATGTTTGCTTGTGCATGACCGACCACCAAGCTACGGAAGGCCAAACTTTGCCATCAACATGGATCGATTTTGATGAAATGAAGCTTTCATGTGGAAGCCTTCTTAGGAGAGATTTGAGCTATAATATACGAGGGGGGCTGCAAAGTAATGCAACTTTGCCTATAAACTCTCTCACTTTTAACTGCATTTTGTTGACAAACATATCAAAAGAATGTTCAGGGTCTCAGCTACGCTTACACATTCATTACATTATTTTTCGACTTCGTCGCCATTGCGGTCAGTCAACACAGAGGCACCAACGCCTGATTGTTTGACGCATCCCGGCGGGGAAAAAGTCAAAGAGTTTTTTCCCAATTCAGGTATATTGTCCCTTGTGTCAACATCGCAATGTTGAAAAAGCCGCCAATGAGTGTGCGTGAAATGAAGAAAGGGCTCGGGGTTGGTAGCATGCGCAGGGAACTACAACTTCTCAGTACAAGGAAGATGTTGAGTGGGTGTACAGGAATTTCCATGTACACTGACCCACTTCGAAAAAGAAAAAACATTGAATGAGACATCAGCAGTAGAAGTAAATCTAGATTCTAGATCAAACGCAAGTATTGATATTGTGTCTTCATCTTCTCAAGTCTGCTTTGCTTTATTAACAACTTAACTACTAATTTAGTGAATGATGCAATCGTAGGAAGAAAGAAAAGCAGACTCTCTTCACCACACATCTCACTCATCGTCAGCTTTTTGTTGACTTATTATGCCTCTAATCTAGATTCCTTGTGGAACAAAGGGCCGCACAGTTTCTGTAACTAGAGTGATAAAACATTCGGCAGTCACCATATGAATAGGCTAGAGGTCCCCTCAAGATATCTAGATCTAGATCTAGACTGGATCTAGATTCTAGATCTATAATCTAAGTAAAGTAAGAAATTAACTTTGTTTTTATTAAAAAATTAAAGTAAATGTTTTTGTTTAGAGTTTAGTGGCCTCTTCTCTTTCTCTTTGTTTGTTGATGAAGATCTTGATTTAGGGATCTGATGAATTTACACAGTCTAAGAGTAGGCGGTAGGCTTCGGGCTTCTGTCAACGAAACTGACCATGTTTAAATACCAAACAAGTAAGCCAGAAATTGTAGCTCTTTGCTTTCTTCTCGTGTGATTGTAAACAACAAAATCAGCTGATTTTTGTTTATTACCTGAGTGGCCATCTTGAATCCTCTTTTTTAGAGTTGTCGTTCTTAGTTCTTGCTTGTCCCATTCGTCGTCACAAGTCGGCCCGATGCTACTTTTGCAGCCTTCTGATGGGTTTACTTATTGCGGAATATTACGTTATGTTATTCGTATGGATGTGACTCGACCCAGGTGGCTTTCCACATTTCATCTTAAGTCTTCCTCTTCCTTCATTTGTTTTCCTTCATAATATGCAACAGCCAATACAAAAAATGATGCTATTTACTTTTGTACTGTAGCCTAGGCCTTGGCCCTAGTGCTTACAAGTTTGGGCATTCACTTCTGCCAAAAAAGTCTCCAGTTGTGACGAATACTTGTACTACCTGTACTGGAAATAACCTTTCGATGTCTAACTCGCACTTTGAAAAATCTCCTTCACGGATCGATCATGTGTAATTGCAAGACTTGGATAACGATTCTCTAGGTCCTGGACAAGGCGTGGTTCACGTGTAGGTAGCCCTACTGATATTGAAACCATCGTTCAGAAAACCCTGCTGCTTTGTTGTACAGGGCATGCCACCCGCGTGAACATATCGAGGGTCCCAAAATAAAGCTGCTTTATGGCGAACTCTGCGTGGGAAGGGGGAAGCAAGGGAAGCCTTTATAAAATCCCTGAAAAGTATGTACCGGTATTTTAAACAGACACTACTAGATCTACAGACTACATACAGACGAAGACTCCATAACAACCGGAAACAAAACTTGTCCAAAGCTAAACTGGCTGTCGCACACTCACTCCCCAAAGGCAACACATGCTCGAGATAACTCACCGGGGGGGGGGGGGGTGTAATTGAGGCTGGTGCTGCAGCACTCATACTTTTAAGACTTCGAGAATCTCTTGAAAAACTTATAAAGGATTCTCCCAGTTTCTTTGGTGATACCGGACACACCTGGGCAAATCCCTTGCCCCCGATGTGGATTCCCTTGTCGTTCGCTAATAGGCCTACTAACTAATAGAACATCGTGGCTGCATACGATGGGGCTTTTTAATTAAAAACAAAATCAATGTCTTGTGCAGCCCAGGCCCGGGCCCCAACTGTGTTGTTCCAATGGGTGCAAACAGAGTGGATCCGTCGCCCCGTTTTTGTATGGAATTTGACGTCATCCATCGACTTCCGTTCTCAATACAATACAACACTACCAGCTCTCTTTCATTGATGACGTCATTTTTTCAGCTTTAAAAAGTGTAGGTCATTAACCAAGGCGTGGTAAACACAACGGTCTCATTGTGCCTTCTATGCTTTAGGGTCTCTAGCTTGCCTATCTATCTATATCTATACCGGTATTATAAGAGTGGTTAGGGGGCGTGGCACTTTTTTTACGGTAGGCCTACAATGTCCTCAGTATCGTCTGAACGTAGAAATACGATAAAATGACCGAATTACATAGTAAACATTCAGCTGTGTGGTAGGCATTATTTTACCTTGAGAATTCTGCCGGTTGAGTTTATGTTTAATATTTACCTCCCTAATAAATGTCACTCTCAGCCACCGAATGCTACATCTGCGACACTGCTTTTTTCGGTGACGTGTTACGTGTTGCGCTGAGCGGTAGAACACAGGACAAAAGACAAGTGGGCGGGAGAGGGGGAGGGGGCGGCGAGGTGTGGTGTCATTAGTATCTCAATCGTTTTAAGTAAATGAGAAAACTATTTTTTTAAGACGGTAAGCGGCCGGGGGGGGGGGGCGGGGAGTTTTAAATGAGAGTGGAACGATAGTATAGTGGGAAGGGCCTCATTGTATCTTTTGCAAGCGAAGCTGCACCGGGTCTATAGTCTAGTCCATAAATATTTTCACTTCAATTTAATTGCGAAAGAATTTTAATTGGTTTCATTTGTTTTCTTTCATCATTTTGTTCAACATATCCAAAACGTAGAAAAATGCAAGTTTCGCGAGATGTTTAAAAATCCGTTTAATCTCGAAAACTCATTCACCTATGCGCCATGCTAACTTTTCATCATGGAGTAATGCGGATGGCGCAGTGATCCTGAGCGTGTTGTCTGATGCCGACAAAAACATTAAAAACGATCATTATCCTTGGTAGCACGGTAGCTCAGTGAGTTAGTCGCTTGCTTGTATTTCTACGAAACATTGGTTCTAGTCTGGGTATAGGCATTTAAAAAGAAATTTAATTAAATCTGAGTCTGTTTCCTTTTCTAAATTTTGTCTCCATTAAATAGGGTTTTTTTCTTTTTTTTCTGGTATATTTACTACTATTATATAGTATCAGCACTGGTGTAACCGCAGACCAGTCAGTTAATTCAGAT
>JAUELK010150492.1:0-11306 GCA_031471215.1 Gastropteron pacificum
TTTTTTACCCCCCCCCCCCCCCTCCCCCCCCCCCCCCCCCCGCAACAGAATTCGATCATATGAGAAGTGGGACCAACGTTTTAACGTCCGTTTCCGATATGACGGAAATTTGCAGCCGTAGGAATTGCCTACACGACCCAAGTCAACTATGCTCCTGAGGGATTCGAACCCGTGTCGCCCGCTTGGACACCAAGCACACTAACGCTAAGAGGTTAATCGTTAGGTTATCGTGCGTCCCTACAGGCTTAATCCATTTTCATGCTGGGAAATATTAATAGGTGTACATCCCAATGGTAGATGAGTCACAAAGTCTTCATGATTATATAGAACTTTCCCCAACTTACAAACTTAAACAGCTGAAATTATGTGAAGAAGTCAAAAGTGGAAATAAAGTATGATCCCTACAGACAGACTTGCTGCAACCGTTACTATCTCTATAGTGCCTCTATAGTGTCTCTATAGAATACCAAATCTAGTTTCCCAAAACTACCCGTAGACTAGCGATAATTTAATATGTTGAAGCCAGGACAAATATTGTGTTATATTTTTGACGACAAGACGTCCCGAGGTGTATCGTTACAATAATACTGCCAATTCATTCTTCCACTGTGTCCCGCCTTAATGAGAACCAATCTCAGGTTTCCTAGCTTGATTTGCTCTTGGGAATTAATCAATGAGATATGCGAATCAAATGTCAGGCTTTTCAATACCGCTGCTCCGGTGTGCAGTTTCGCACTCTCACTTTCTCCTTCTCCTTTCTGCACCCTCGCCTTCTCCTCAAACTTTCCTTTCAGATCCGAACACAGGGGAAGAAAGCGAATCTCGTCCCTGGGCCCCAGTTTTGTTTTTGGTCAAAGCAAATGTTGTGATTTCAAGGCACGAATTTGTACTGACAGATGGCGCTCCAATCACCACCATTGTTTGCTTCAAAAAAAGGAGAGCTACAGTAGAACTCTTTTCTCCCGATTTTCCCGGAGACGGAAACATTCCCCCTGATTTCTACTGTTGAGAAGGGTAGTCGACACTTTTTCCACCAATTATGCATCTTTTGATACATTCTCAAGGGTACTGTTTTTGTATCGTTATTCTCCCCAGGCCTCTCGTGGCCTAGCAGTTTTGTTTGATCAGTCACTAAGAATACTAAGGAAATGTATCGGGGATATGGGCAGGAGGCAGGCATGGGTTGATCGAGAGAGAGGGGGGGGGGGGGATAAAGACAATGGGGAGCGTGCCATTTGTTTTCTTTATATTTTATACATTGTATAACATATTTCTTTTTCACTTCAGGAGTTCCGCGCTACAAAGAACTAATCAAAGATTTCATGAATCTTTGAATTCTTTATATATATATATATATATATATATATATATATATATATATACATGGTCGAGTTTATCATGTACCAAGAGGACTGCAAAGTGATTCCGATTCTATTGTCTTATCTCTATCAGGATAATGTATTTATCCGCCTCACATTTCAAGAATATACAATCAATGCAGACAATACGGGTGGTGGATATATTCAAATACTATTAATTCTTAGTATCAAGGTTCTTCTTTAAGTTCACTAGCGTCTATCTAGAATCTGGCAAGGAGTGGTACAGACTTCTGGTTCACCACGATGTCTTTGTCACATCCAATGGTCTGTTTGATCTGCAGCCAGTATGGGCCACTCCACGCCAGACAAACAACAAAACAACAAAACGCCCCGCGCAAATAAATTGGCTTAATTTCCGGAACCAGTACACTACGTCTGCACCCCCCCCCCATACACACACAAACCAAATGCCCAGTGTCCAGTCGCCTCTGAGCGTGCATTGATGAGAGGGCCAGGTCACTCCGGGTCAGACTGACCCCTCGACCACGCGCCAGCTCGTGTAAAGAGTTATAGAGGATGTCCACTGTCCACGCTCTCCAGTACTTGTCTCAAGTAGGTGTCCATGTACCCTTTTGTGCCCAATAAGACGAATAAGAAAGCAGTACGTGCGAACATTGTTGTAGAATATTTTTCCTTATTTCCTGAAAAAATTGTATCCTAAGCATAATATTTTCTTCTCACATTAAAAGCAATCAAGAAAGTTATTACTTTTTTGCCTACAGACAATCGTTTTACACGTACACAAGTCACATCTCACAGCAAAATCAAATCTAACATAGCTAGATAAACTAAAATTACGATAAACATTATTGTTCACATACGTTGTTTTATGAACACTTATACACTTATGGGGGCGTGAGGTCTCGCTACATCAGCATTCATAGAGGGCCATTCTTATTGTCTCCCCTTTTTTATCTTGCAAATAGTACGAGTGGGAAGGTCCCTTTCATCCCACAATGCACCACCTTTAGAAGTAGCAGAGCTCTTCACACAAGCCTCTCAAGAAATCGTATTAATTTTCGCCTTTTCGGTATGTATCTCGGTTTCCGTTTCCGGACACGATTCACAAGACGCCCAGGCCAACTGTCGGAAGGCGTGAAAAGAAAGAACACTATACTGCTTTTCAATCACCTTTCCCTTTCTCCATTCTCCTCCCCCTTGTTAAGGCTGTCTTCACTTTAGGTCTATTTATTAGGGGAGAGGAAAACGAGTCAATGATAGCCCCTTCCGGCTCCACTCTCTTACAAAAAAAGGTTTTGTTTCTTTGACTGTCTCCCTTTCCGAAGAGTTGGACAGATGTAGAGAGAGTTCTTTTCTCCGTAATTGGTACAGATTTTCCCTTGATCTCTTAAGGCTGTTCTCTTACTTTTTAGGGCTAAAAAAAATCCAGCTTTCCTTCTCTTAGTTGTCTTTGCTCTTTGTATGGTGTGATTAATTAGACACCGACAGAGCATTGCTATGTGGAGTAGAAAACCCATATCACTACAATTTACGGATCCTTTTTTTTTCTCGAGAAAATACATTTCGTTCGATGAAAAGGAATTTCTGTCCTAAATTGTTATTCATTGTGTCTGTAGAGAAGAACGCCTTGTAACTTCCACTGTCTCTAAGAATAACTAGAATTATTTCTACAGCTTCTTTTCTTGTGACTTTTCATTTTTCAATTATTTGAATAATGATTTAATAACGAAGACAAAGACCAACGTTTCACTTCATATGTCGCCGTTTAAAAATAATTTAAGAGTGACATCATTGGTGATGTTGCCAATATTCGACATTATATTTCAGAAAAGTTGACCTTGAACCAACTATTCTCTGGGGCTTTTAGTCTAAGTCATTGTCGTTTTGTCATTGTTGACGTGTTCAGTTTTTTCTTCTTCTTTTGAAATATATTTTGTTTTTCTGAAGAAAAATAAAGAGGAAAAGAGACAAAGTGATTCATGAAGCTGTAATGCTTGGTATCCAACACGCTGACCTTGTGTTGATAAAGTAAATATGCCAGCTCACACCAGATAATAGGTTCACTTTACCCCGAGGCCAGTGTCTCAGCGCGCGCCGCAACGAGAAAGGGCAGAGAAAATAGTTTATCATAGACACCATTCTGTCAGTCAGAATGGCAACCATAGAGCCTGAACAAGGGGGCTATTAGATGAGCGAAGTGCCAAGTTACTGGAGAAATATTGACGCGATTGCAAATAGTAGCACTGGCGAGGAAACACACGTGCGCGCGATCCCTAAACGATTGTCTAATGTACTGTTTGTGAAAAGGCGACACGCGAGGAGACTCGGGGTAAGGAGGACTTTGAGTCTTCGTGACGCACGTCCGACAAGGGGAGACAATCGGAGCTACCAGTCACGGTACCAACGCCACGAGGCAAGAGTCCGCCCGCGCGCGTGCGCTCACGAGTGCCTAAACGATCGCCGGAGACCGAAGACTCCGCGAGTCCTTCTCGCATTGCGTCAAGCATCCGTAACACCTGCTCACGGACCGTAACTCTGGAAAAGAAAAGACGAAGAAGGGGGAGGAATTCGTGACAAAACTAAAGATTAGCTAGAGTGGCCTCCCCCTCGGCGTAATTCTACCCAAGAAGATGTTAAGTTTTCTAGTGAGTGTTGACTCCGGCCATAGGAGCTCTCCCCCAAGCTCTGAAGGATCGGAGAAGATTGCGTCTGTCAAAGCAAGGCTCCAACTTTGACTTTGTTCTGACCAGGAGACGCAAGGGCTTGACGGGGCCATTTTTTAAATTTCTTTCTTTATCGAGGAGAGCCTAATTGGCAATACTGTTGAGAGGACCGGACCCTCTTGACTCAAAGGCTGGAAGCCGGATCTTGAATCGTCAAGTTCGAATTTCATTCGGACAATTACCTCGTGTGATTGTATAAGGAAGTCGGACTCGAGGGCGGCAATCGAGGCTTTGGAACGCAAGACAATTTGGATGTGAGCAGAAATCAAAACACACACAGTGGAGAGGCCAGTTGAGTTCGGAACATTCTCGGACCTTTTGTATGATCTGACTTCCTTGTCTGGTTAGTTTATAATTGTTCCCGTCCACTGGAAAGCATAATGAGGCAGTATCAGCAAAGATGAAAGAGTGGGAAGAGTGGGTTTGTGGGGTGGGCTTGGTGGAGCTTTTTGAACTGTCTTGCATACCCTATGTAGGAAAAACGAAACAAAACAAAATAAAACTTAAACTACTGGTTCCAGCTCAAATCTGATACTTCTCTCGAGAAATTAACAATACGGAGCCGGGCCATTATTTGCATAATATACCTTACTTTTTTTAGTCTCTAAGTGTTAGTGTGTAAAGGTATAAAGCATGCTCTTAACCAAGCCATTGAAACATTTGCTAAACACAAAATGCGCACGCTGTGTGATGCATACACAAATCACATTTGGTTAATGTTTAGACAGTAGAGGAAATATACCGCTTTGCGTGCAATATGACTTGAACTTTGTACCAAACAAAACAAGTTGCCGTAAGATGAAATGGTGGTTTCTCACAGTTTTGTATATATAGATATCGCTGCAATCCAACAGTTCCTTGGGTCATGTTACTCCCAGACGAATTTGTTACGTTTAATTGAAAGTTTGAACTGTTATGATGAACTAGCAAAAAAAAAAGACTCTTTCTGTCATTAAAGGAATTTTGTTTCATTTTCAATAATCTTCATTGCTTGTTGTTTTCAACACTTATTGCATGTTCGTCTGACTTTTCTTCGGTTTTGAGCTATTGTTGAAAAGCATTGTTTTTTGTCATCATAGAAACGCAACTTCCCGGCGATTCATTCATGTGAACAAATTAACAGCAGTTTCCGGAACTTAAGTATTTGAAGGGCAAAATGCAAGACGCAAAAAGTTAATTACATGTATTTTTGTTGATATTATGACCACGCCAAATATTTCCGCCATAGTGTCCATAGTGTGTGGAAGCAAGACATAGCACACAAACCACAATTTTGATTGCTTAATTTGCGATAGTGTTCTAACAAGCAACATCATATCTATGGCGCTGACTAACACATTGTCACTATTTGCATGATTTCCAGGCATCCTGAGTCGAGCCAGGAAGAAGATCACGAATCCATCTAACCGTGAATGACTTTCTTCAAAGTTGTAAAAATATGAAGGGCTGTCGTGAATAGGCCCTTGAGTAACTCTATCCACACAACTTGAAGGTCCTATCCATAAAACAGAGCAGTCTCTGACGTGACAAGAGATGAGCCCTGTGCTACCAACGCGCAGTGCCACCAACAATGTTTGCGGCAGACATGTGTGATAACCACCGCTGTTCAAGTACCTTTCAAGCAACACTTCGCACAACAATACTTAGCTGTTCACACAAAGGCGTTAAGTAGCTCCACAGTTCCTTTGTCATCGCTTGCAATTATGACAGAGGTGACAGACTGACTTTACCGTGCCCTGGCACCAAGACAACTGCGGAGAGCTCCATCAATTTTACTGAGTAGGCTGCTGTCAGGGGCCGCTTGTTTTCCGGCAAGCAGTAAACCATATTGAAAGAGTGCCCATGCTTGCGAAAGAGGACGCTGTTGGATCTAGTTTCAACGGAGACCTTCATGGGCATCGTTCATGGACATTGTTTGGTGGTACGACTGGATCGAGAAAGTGTCTCTCGTGCGCACATGAATTTTGACACCTTTCAGGCCCAATGTGAGTTGCATCACGCTCGATGCTGTCGAGCACTAATAAATCATGGTGCCCCTGGTGATCTGCAGTTGGGTGGAGAAAGCTTTGTCATCCCTAGGAAGAAATATGAAGACTTTTGGCCTAAGATGAATGGAGTCAACCACTGGTGATACCAGAATGCCAGAGATGGTCGTGCGTCAGTCAAGCGGCACACTTTCCTAGCCATGCTTTTGGGGGAGTCTGGAACCGCAGACCGTTTGATTACATCTTTCGGTGCTGTTTATGAATGTCTCCCGCTGCCGTCGTCTGCATCCAGTGGGCCGTTTGCTCCTCGTGGTGGGGCCGGCGGTCGGACACGGTTCAGGGTCAGGGTTTGTGTGAGGGAGGAGTATGAGCGGCATATGGCCGGAACCAGCGGGACAAGCTCGGGGGGTGCCACGAGCAACGGCTAATTTCTGGTAATGACGACCTTGTTACACCAAATCTTTTCATGGACAACGGCGTCAAGTCTGCAGCTTGGACCACCCGATAGCATGGCTGTGGGACATGGCCCTGACGCCGCTCACTCTGGCCCTTTGTGTTTACATGGGGATGGAACTGCGTTGACTTTAAAAACTTGTTTTCGAGCGTTTTGAAGGCCCGAAAGGGTTTGAAGAATTGAGAGAGGCTGTCCCGTTGTCAAACGGTAGCTTTCTGCAAGCTGGAGCAGATGTGAGGAGCAATTGGTTCCAATGCAAACAGCGGGACGTCTGGAGCTACATCTTGGGCTCGTCACTTTTTAGTCTAGACAAAACAAGCGCTCCTACACATGGCATGCTGTTCAGCTCGTGCATACAAGCCTTGAATAACTTGCAGCTTGCATCCTGCAAGGACCGTTAGAGAAGAAAGAGACACCAGGAGTGAGCGATAAAAAGAGGAATGAGTGCATGAATCAAATTCATTGCCAAGTAAAAACTTCAACTTTGAGCATGCACTATGCTTTTGTTCCTCGTCAATAATTGCAAATATGCAGATGCTTCAAAGGTAACGGTGCAGCCGCTTCCAGAAGCTTTATTCGGATCCTGTTATGTTAAAGGCAAGCCACGTGTGTATTTAACAAAGGGTCCTTTTTCTTCCAGGACAGGTGAAGCCTTAAATCTGCTCGCGGAGTTTGTCCAAGCGGATGATTAATGCATGTAAAGTACCTGCAATTATATCAAACATCACGAGACAATCCATGACGAGCAGAGCCGATGAGGAGCAAAACGGAAATAGAGCTGGTGATTTTTGTTCAACAGTAAATGCCGTTTGTTTCATCTCCTGCACTCCAGTTGAAGACAGTATAAGCGATCCGCCAATTTGGTGTCGTGTCAAGTACCATTGGGATCACAAAATAAATTCTGCAAACAGCCTGACTTTCAAGCAAAGCTAATCAAATACTCTGAGATTAAAGACATTGTTGCAGCTCGACCAAGATGTCAATTGACACTTGCCCCTAAAGTATAACCCTTTGATGCATTTATTGAGTGCCATTTTCCGCTAGGAAAATCAGCATATTGACAGCTAGATCCGCCAAAATAGCCTTAACCGACATCGTCCTGGAGTTTGAACCTTCGCGCCATTTGATTTCGTCACGCATGCGCAAAGGATGTAAACAAAGCGGCTCCCGTGGCGACGCCGGCATTGACTTCTCTCAATGTGGCGCATGCTTTGATTTTCACCCTGGATGCAAGGCCGGTGAAAGGATCGGGCGCACCGGCAGACGAAATCATTGCTGCGGAAGCATGAGTGAAATACAGGGAGCGGAACGCCCTACGTCTGTTGCGTGTAACGGAAAATTTAAGACCTGATATACGACGCGGGAGTCAAACCACTGCTGACAACCAGGTCTAGGTGCTAATTTTATAGGGGGTAGGCCTACAGATTCAATTATTCATAAGATTGTTATTTGGTCTATGAGCGTGAAAAAACGATTATAGAGTATTCGTGATGCAAATTCAGCGAAGTTTCGCATAAAATTGAATGTCACCTTTCTAAATGCAACTCGCATGCGTCGTGTCAAAAGAGTTTAGGACGCCGCTGGTCCGTATGAACACACACACTTGAAAGTGTTGCTCAAATTACTTAGCAGTCAAGTGGGAAGGTGCAGCCTTTACTCCTACGGCAAATATGGTGTGGCATGAGGCGCCTACTGTTTACTTTCCATTGCGAGAGCATCGGCGTACCTCAAGGGAAAAAATATATAATATTTTAGAGAGCTTGTTCAAACTCTTCACGCCTGTCGTCGTTTCGAAGCCTCAAGATAAATAATAAAAATAGCCTTCAAGCTCATGTTTGATCGCGTCTATTGAACTTTTTGAGTGTTTTGATAAACTCAAATATCGACATGAATAAAATAGCTCATTATTAAACCAGGGCGCGTTACCTACCCACATTGATTTTTCTTGAAAGAAAAGGCAACTGGCTCATAACTCCAAAGGCAGTTTTTTTTGTGTATTTTGTGAGTTCAATGTGCATTAAAATCAGTAGAATTAGAAAATAAAATATAGTGTTTTCTGTGAGTCAAACATTGAGCAGGAAGTTTCTCATAAAGACATAGTACTTTAATAGCAAAATTTGAAAATGTACCATTGGTAGTGATCACTCGTGGAAATGAAAGACGGGTTCATTCATTTTCAGAAGAAAGGGCGTTTTTACGGAAAGTCCGAATGATCAAAACGGCTATGAAATGCTGGTTTTATGGTTATGGCAGGTGTTTTCGTTCCATCAACAAACATTCATTTTCAGCGAATCAGTCAACTATGGGCATACAACTTTTTTTCTGACATGAAGGCTGCAATTCTTCGTACCACCGGACAAAAGCTCAATCGACATGTCCTGCTGCGCCGTGAAAACACATCAAGGAAATCAAAATATGCCCTAGCGAGGCATGTGGTATTGAAAACACTGTACCTTTCAATAGACGCCTATCTTAGTGGAAATCATACCTCTCACATGTTTGATTTCTACTGTAAACCTGCATGGACTGAAATCGTGATCTAGGCTACCCGAAGAAAAAGAATCAGTCACGGAAATTGCACGTAACACAACATAGGTTTTCAGTTGTGTTGAAGCCAAGTTACTAATCATCACCCTCTTCCCTCCACGGTCTCTTTAGAACGCCCGAGAACTTCTCGCGACCTCAGTGCTATTTTGTCCTAACTATACAATGATATTGAGGGAGATAGAACAAAACAGCACTGATGTGACGTTCTTTTAACGGACTTGTAGCATTTTCTTTTCGAAATAGTCGCAAACAGGTTTTCTTCATCTCTTTTTTTTCCCCAGGCTAATTTCATTGATTAATTCATTGCCCCCTTGTTCTCTTATCTTTTTAACGATGTCCCCTCCCCCACCCCACCCCCACTCACTCCTCGTCCCTCCCCCTTGCACAAAGACAATTATTCTCTTCTCCAGGTTTCTACCTTTTCTTTTGATCGCTCGCAGCTAATGTCCACTGATAAACATTTTGTATCTCTAGTTGAAACAAACGGACAAAAACACAAATAAATAAAACATGCAACAACAGCACCTCTGACTTTTTGTTGTTGAGCGGATGTTGTATCCTTTCCGTAAAAGACAACAGATGGGTCTGAGTGGCTCTTTGCGATTTTTATGTCTTCGACTTCGATAGGGCAGCATTGAGAGCTCAATGAGTGTTACTGGGTGTTAAATAAATTATTGCGTACGGATCTCTTGGCTCCATCAAGGCCAGGCCTGCGCAGTTTCGGTGGACCCGATTGATTCCTTCGTCTGGGCCCATCTGTCACTCATTCGGGACATGGCTGGATGGCGGCGATGACGTCACAGGCAGAATGGGGTCCGGAACAATGGGACCAGGGAGAGATCGACAGATCGCCTTTTGAAAAGAAGGAAGACACACAGGGCAAAAGTCGGGTCCAGGCACAAAAGGGTACACAAAGTGATCGTGAAATACTCAACTTTGAACAAGGACCAGTTGAAAGGAAAATACAGATTTACGGAAAGGCGTAAGGCATTTGTACAGAGCAGAAAGAAAGTTGGTGTGTACAAGGATAAGGGGAAGGGAGGGGGGGGGGGGGAAGGAAAAAGGAAGAGAGGGGAGAAAGAAAGAGAGACATCAAAAAGTAGAACCAAACAAAGATGGAGAAACATATTTGTAGTTTTGTACAATGCATAGGGCTCAACCCTATCCATTTCTCACCAATTCTAACTGGTTTTAATTTCAAAGTGGACCTACCACGTTAAGGCCACCAGGTTCATGAACAAATATAAATAAGTATGGTACCAAACCAAAACAAACGAAGCATTAGCACCATGTTACCACACTTTCCAGCTCCAAAATCCAGTCCGGTGAAGGGTCAGTGGCACCGCATTACGAAATTCTGTGAATAGTTTAAAAACAAGATAATTGTCCATACATGGTACCCTATGCTAAAATCCATTTCCACAAATAAAGCAAGTTATATAAGCATTGGAACATTAGCGCATACATTTCAAATGATCATAGTTGATCATTAGTATATTTACTCTACTTAGGTTCAATCTTGACACACCAAAATAACCCCATAAAATCATGCAATACGTTTTAACGATTGTTACGAAAACTGAGTAATCTATTATGGCTTTTCAATACATTTAAAGACAAACGTAGAATAAGTCCGTTGTGATGACAGAATAGTGTAGTGTTCTAACTCACGATTGGTGCATGTGGAGTTCCAAGAAGAATTTCTACCACTTAGATCACTGTCTAGATCTACAAAACATTATTATGTCACTGAAGGTTGGTTTCAAAATGTTCTGACCACATTCACAAACGAAAACAACCATTACAACCATCTGCACGCACCTTTCTCTCTCACATGACACACTCTTCAATGCACAGTGTAGGTACATGAATAACGGATTCGCTACAACTTTCAACAGCCTATCATGTTGTCTTTGGGGTCCAGGTGGCTTGACATGCACGCTACACAAAGGGGATTTGCATGGATGCATACAACTGCACACGACAAGCTCAAGTTTGGAAGTCTATAATTTCTAACCAAGCAGCTATAGGAACGATAACGTTTGACGCGTAGAAATCAAAAGATAGAATTATGCTGTTCGAGAACGTCCCATTAATCTCAAACCATTCTTTTTACGACAGTCGACTACACGAAAAGAGATTTTTCAAAGTGCATTCCTGCGCTTTATCTCACTAAATGCATTTCAAACACACACACACACACACACACACACACACACACACACACACACACACACACACACACACACACACACAC
>JAUELK010150603.1:0-11304 GCA_031471215.1 Gastropteron pacificum
CCCCCCCCCCCCCCCCCCCCCCCCCCCCCCCCCCCCCCCCCCCCCCCCCCCCCCCCCCCCCCCCCCCCCCCGTATCTATGTTATTAATACATACACTAACTGTAACGCCAGCGATTTTGGTAAAATAAAAAGGGGAGGCGTGAGTCAATGTTTTCTTTAATTAATAGTCAACTCTGGAATGGGGAGGGTAGGGGGGTATATCTATCAGAACAAACTAACCTGGAACACGGGCTAGACTGTTCTTAAAGAACCAAGCCGCCATGTTAGGAGGGAGACCGGGGAGGCCTGTAAACTCTTTCACCGAAGGCTGGGTCCGAGCAACATTGGTCATAGGGTACACCAAGACTTGAAAGTCCATTTGTCCAGGCAGCTCGTTCGTCACGCTGCCCGCGAGCTGACCACCAGCGCTGTCTCCCCCTACACCAACCTTACTATCTTCATGTCCACCCAATTCCACCTTATGGTCAAGCACCCATCGACTGACAGCGAGGGCGTCATCAAACGGTGCCAGCTTGTCTTCGTCAGCTTCTTGGGGTAGCAGGCGATACTCCACGTTCAGTACGATAGCACCGGAGTCCCTCGAAATGACCTTCACCGCGCTCTCCACCATTGTCCGGCTGCCCGCACAGAGGCCTCCACCGTGGAAGTAGATGAAAATGGCGGGAACCGACGGACACGTGTCTGGCTTGTAGACTGTGACAGGGATGCCTGAACTGATGTGTGAGGACGGAACTACGGTTTCTGTCTCCGAACCTGGAAAGTTGATTAATGTGACGCTTGTAGTCTGTTTCCTGTCTTTGTTTATAAAATCGTAGAATTCAGGATGGATGTCATAAGTGTTCTTCCACTTTTCGAAAGGGTCCATTGTGGGGATTGTCGCGCTGTGATGAAAAAGGAAAAGAAAGAAATAGCTATACGAAGTTGTGTTAGTGAAGCACGTCCATAATTGGTATGTAGGCTGCATCATTGGAGAAGACTGTTGTCTTCAGTAAATTGGAATAAAAGAGATATCGATAATTTTAAGAATTAACTTACACTTTTCGCAAAATGTAAAGCACCAAGATATTGTTACCCGTTGATGGATTCGCAAATAGATCCAATTGTCAAATATTTGTCAAAGGCTATCACACAGTCATATTTGCCAATTGTTGACATTCGTTTATCATTATCCGTAACCAAATGTAGTACTGGTACATGATTATTTGTTATAACAGGTCAGTTATCTTCACACATTCTAAGTCTCAACAATTATAAGTTTGGATGCGCTTCAAGAGAACCCACAAAGTGATCACAATATCCACTGGATCTGTTCAGAGCAATATGCAACGGAATGATTACAGAACTGAATGACGAGACAACACTCATGCTATGCTGGGAAACGAAACACTTTTTCCGCAGGCTATCTTTATCCTTTATTCTTATATGTTGTCACAGTGGGGAGGGGCGACTGTTCTCGTTATACTGTTAACAAATAAATGACGTGCCCTCTGCTAAATCAGCCCGACAGGTTTATCTGTCAGTGTCTAGACACAGTAGTGTCTACGAGTTATTTTAATAGTAGCCTACTTACCGAAAGAGCAATGTCTCGGTGGTCGATAGGTCCCTCTACTTCCGCCACACCTTGAAAACTAGCTGAAATGAGAAGTAGGCCTAGATAGGCCTACAACTACAACGTAGCCAACAGTTCAGATTTCAAGACCATGACAATCTAGCCCAAAAGATAATCTAATATCGAATCTAGGTCACAGTTTCGGTCCATGGTATGGTCTAACGGTCCCGTGTGTTGGTTGCTTAGTAAATTACATTATTTGTTACCTCCTTATCGTGTGTCGAACTTGACACTACTTTGGAGGATATATATAGGCCTATGCCCTAAATGTAAAAAAATAAGATAATGTTTTGTTTATACAGTAACAATGTTTTGCCAGTACAAACGCCGGGTGTGATGACCTATCATAGGCGACCGATGATAAATGTAACGATACCAGGCCTTATAGTGTATTGCTCCATGTAGCTATACATGCGAGAGGTCACTTACAAAACCTGCTGTCATGATGATCTCATTTTGAGAGAATGTTTGTTGTTTTTTTTTAAATCTCATGTAGTCATTTATTTCCTTCATTGATTGTAATAAATGATTTTTGAAAAGCCTAGAATCTTTTTACGTACCTTTTACTTTGCGTGTTTTGAAAGTGCGTTGTTGACTTGTTGCATTTTTACAACCAAATAATAGTCAGACTTGGTAGATGTATCTCTATGGCCTATACCTACACACAATCTTTGTTAGTCTCTTGTGCTGCAAGTTCTAAATTGTCTGTCAGCATGGCCCTGCTTAGGCTTGTGAAGCTTGCGCCTTGTATGCTGATTCCATAACGTCATAAAGGGACAAAATGGTGGTTATCACACACACGTGTTGAAAATCCTGACCTGTTGGATGCGAGCGAAACAAACGCCAATTTTGAATTAATTAAAAACGTTCTCTCTTCTATACTTGAAAAGCGAAACCTAAATAAGTAGGAAATATTTAGTGACGGTAGCAGACTGCTATCTATCACAGGGTTTGTTGTCAGGGGGCATAACTTTCTAGCATAAACAAAATAAACATCACAGGCTAGCAGACGCAGACAAGACATCTCTACCAGCTACCTACACATCGAGATCGAGACACAGAACTTACGAAGTCTAGATCTAACACATCAAACAACATGGCAGATGCTTATGATAGAAACAGAGACAGGAGACGAAGGAGAAGAGAAAGGAATGATTACCCAAGATACAGTGATGATGTCTCGCCAACTCCAACTCCAAGTAAGCCCCCTGTTACTATCCTAGGACTTGCTAAGCCAAGCAAAACTTCATCAGAACCAGATGATCATTCAAACATATGTGATGATGACACACACAGTCAAACAAATGACCCATTGAGTCAAAACATTTCATCTGAGGCAAGTGAAAGCAAACCACCAAGGATCACGCTTGCCAAACCGAAAGCCAACAATGAAGAGGTGTCTCAAGGAGGGGAGTGGCAAAGTTCATCTACACATTCATCATCTGCACATTCACAATCAGAGGAACAGCATCATCAACAGCAGTCAACTGATGACACATCTTCGCCTCATTCGAAGAGGCATATCCCAATGTCTGTTACCCATACAGTGACTGGTAGTAGTATCATTAGTGGAGTGATCGATCAAGGAGCACAGACTCAAAACAAACTTGCCGCTCCGTTTGAGAAACAAACTAAAATCAAGCTACTTGATGAACATTTTCAGTGGTGCGAAGCAGGCCTTGATTTGTTGCTAGAACAAACAGACTTTGTAGTGGTGGGTATAGTTGGATTGCAAGGTGCAGGAAAATCAACAATTATGTCACTGTTAGCAGGTAATACACATCAAGACGCTTACAGGAATTATTTCTTCTTTCCTCAAACAAAAGAGGCCAAAGAAGATTGTTTGTTTCAGACATCTGGTATTGATATGTTTGTTACATCTGAAAGGATCATTTTACTTGATACTCAACCTCTTTTGAGTGCTGCTATGATGGACTGTTTAATGAGGTATGAGAGAAAGTTTCCTGGTGAATACACTTCATTACAGAACTTTATTGAAATGCAATCAATGCAGTTGCTTACTTTTATCATGTCTATTTGCCATATTGTGCTTGTAGCTGATGACTGGTTCATAGATTTGAACTTGTTACGATTTATCCAAGACGCTGAAATGCTTAAACCTTCAACACAGACGCCATCATCTCAGGTGTCTGACAGCTCAAGCTCCAAAGACGATGGAGGTGATTTTTCTCCTACTGTTATCTTTGTGCACAACAAGTCATCACGTGAAGACTTTGAGCCAGAGACATATTCATCAATGCAGAATGTCCTTCACAAAATGTTTTCTTCAACCAAGCTGAAAATCAGAAGCAACATTTCGATGACGAAGAGTGTTTATGGTGATGCTATGATTCAACCATCAACTTTCAACAAAGGGAGTAAAGATGCTCAGCAGATCAATTTGCTGTTGCTTCCAGTGATGGACTTTTACAAGTCAGAGCCAGACAGTCTTCACACTACTGTGCCAGAGTACAGAGGCTACCCAAGCTTCAACACGCTACTCTCATTCTTTAGAGCACAAGTGCTTTCTGCACCACGACCCCCACTGACCCCCTCACCTAATGCTTTCACTGAGAAAAGTTGGTACCATTTCGCTGCAAGAATGTGGGAGTCTGTGAAGAAGTCAGGGTTGTTGTCAGAGTACAATAGGCTGTTGTCTTCTTAAAAACACACTTACATAGCTCATATTTTTGAAGTATGGTACTGGGGTTTTTAAAAAACCTTTCTGCATGATGTAGGCCTATACCAGAAGTGATAGATATACCTACCTGTTGTATTATTATCTAGTGAGTATGAAACTTCTTGAAGTTGGCTAATCATTCAGAATCTATGCTTTATTAATCATGTAGAAGTTTCCATCATGCCTTCACTAAACACAAAAATGTATCCGGTCGGATTAAAAGACTTTTTTTTTTTTTTTTGTAGACTAAAATTTATTTAGTAAAATTGTTTGGATGTGTGAAAAGCAAACAGTTAATTTTTTTCTATCTGTGCTGGTAAGATGAATTAATCTAGATTCATGTGTTCTCTTATGTTATTTTTGTGCCTGTTCCATTATAATAATGGACATTATTTTGTATTAATTATACAATACAGTAGAACATGAATATTGTTGGACCTTACCTGGAATCCCTCTTTTTGTATGTCTAGGTAGCCTTAGAGTTAGTATTGTGGTTTGGGTGGGATCTGTTGGTGGGCTCAAAACTGGCAGTGGCATTCAATGATGCAATGTTGTGGGGGAAAGAAACAAATACTACTGGACCAAAGACAGTTCATATCTAGAGTTTCTTGCCATGTCTACACATTTTTGTTAAAATGGAAGAGAGATATTGACTGTATTATATGTGTGGATTTTTAGTATAGTAGTATTTTCCTATGATTCCCTTTGTATGCCTAGCAATTATTACAGCATAGTGGGAACTTGCCTAAAGCGGGATGCTTCACCTGGACTCAAAACACCTGCTATAGTCATGTTCTACTCACAATAAAAATGTAGGATGGATTTTACTTTAATTAAATAATTTTCTTCTTTGATTGAGTCTTTGCTCTTTGACCTAATGTCAACATCATGTAATCATAGTAATTTAGATTTTTAAGATTTTAAGTGTTGAAATCTGACTACTGTTGAATACACAACAAAATACAATGTATACTACTATTACTATACTACATCATGTACTGTGTATTGCATAAGATTGTCTTCACAAGAGGCAGGGAGTGACTGATCTCTGGGGTCCTGTAGTCAAGGAGGAGATGTGTGTAACTTGTCTGCGCATCAAGGGTTATTTTTCTCACCCCACATTGTAAAGAGGAAAAAGAACTACTTATTCCTAACTGCACCTCATGGGGTAGTTTTGTTACCCCACATTGTATAATAACATAAAAAAAGTTATGCCTAACTGCGCATTGTGGGGTATTTTTGTCACCCCATATTTTATAGCAAAAAAAACAAACTTGAAATCTAAATCTGCATGTATTACCCAGTTTCAATAAATGCGCGACCTATGTCTTCCATCTTGCTGTCAACTTCTTGTCTTTGTAGTTCTGAGAATGATGTGGGTGTAATCGGACACATTGAGAAATCGGTCGGCAGTGGGGTGTAAAACTTACCCTACGAGGTGCGATTGGGGATATTTCCTCTCTGCAAGGTGGGGTGACAAAACTACCCCACCGTACACGGTTAGGAATAAGTAGGGTTTTTCTCCTCCATGATGTGGGATCACAAATATACCCCAACTAGACACGAAATGCATGAAAAAAGTAGTGACCACTGGTCATATGTTTGGCCATTTTGGTGTCAAATCAATGGTTTATGATGTACCCCACTTTGGGATCACAAGTTAAGTTCAGAACTCAATTCCCATTTTTAGTATGGAAATACATAGGTAAGGTAAAGAAAACAGTGTTAATAGGGTGATAAGGATGGTGTTAATCACCTACATGTAGTTTTCAAGTTGCACTTGTACTGGACTAGAAGGTACATGTACATGTATTGCATAATTTATTGTTTGCCATTTGTTAATGTACCAGTACCAGGTATACAGATTTGCCAATACAAATATGTACACATTATGTAAGTATTTGGTAAGTGCTTGAATTTGAACATAATGTGTGTGACAAACATGTAGTTCTACTCGTAATTTGAAACTTCTGTCACTTATACAGTCACTGTCACTTCTAACTCTACTATGAGAGCATTTAGTTATACATGTACTGTAAATGTGTATGACTCAACAAAATCACCATTGTTTTGGGTATAGAGGCCTACTGTAGTTGTTGTATAAATTGTACGTGTAATTATATGAGTATGAGTATATCATTTACGATGTATAATATTATGTTTTGTTTTATGATACAATTTTCATGAACAAATCTCTAACATAATTATTTCAGGTTGAGTTAAGGAGTACTCGCATGAACACAATTTTTTTGAAATGACTGATTAAGTTAGGCAGTAGGCAGGCCATCTTATTTTAATGACAAAACTGGTTTCATACATTACAAGATGACCATTTCAAATTTTCATTGTTGCTATTCTTTTAATTCATCTTTATTTGAAAAAAATGAAACAATTAAAATTGCAACAACAAAAAACAAAACTATTTTGTTGTTTTTTGCTTCTTTGCTTAGTTTGGACCACTTGAACTTTTTATGCTGTAATTAATACACATAATGTATTACATTATCTATAGAAATACATACAATACACATGCATGCACTTTATGTGTTCAATGCCAATTGTAAAGCCCTTGAGAATTGGGAATGATGCATGATCTGAGAGTATGAACGCTCAGTGTGTGATGCATCTAGTATTTTAGACTAGATAGATAAGGCCTAGTGGTAGTGTGCTGACATGTGGATTTGAGGAGAGTACATATATATGCTATTTCTTATCCACCACCATGTGTACTCTTGGAAAAAGTACTTTGCCACACAGTTCTCACTGTACCCAGGTGTAAAAAGGGTACCCGACTATAGACAGTGAAAGATCTTGTCAGAATGTTGGTTTGGGTGCCGACCAGGCAGCACTAACAGTACATTCATGCCTCCCAGGAGGTTGAGATGGCTTTTGGAATGAAACAGGTCTGTCAGGGTTATGCATGTGTACATGTATAATAATGAATATGCTGTGTACAATGCTTTGAACTCATCAAATATAAAAACGAAGTGTATTCGGAGTCGGAGGCGACAAAGCTAGCGAGAACAGCCAATGGGCAAGCGTTAAAAAAAACTCATCGAGTGACGTCATCCTTGACCTCGCCCCGAGGATACCCGAGGCCGAGGTGCTCGCTTTGACTCGGGGGCTAACGAGGTTGGGTGGCTCATTTTGTGAAGTCGGTAGAGGGTGACCCGTGTTGGAAATCGCGTAGAATGACAATTAAAAAAAATAAAATCAAGTCGTATGGAAGTTAAACGTAGATAGATAATTACTAAGTTACAAAAAAAAGCAGCGGTAATTTCGGCAGATAGAAGTGCTAAAATACTTACCTCATTCTCTCTGAGGACATCACCAACAAATATCGCACCCGACTCTGACTGCTCAGGGGGTGCATTGTCGCCTCCGAATGCTCTGTCTATAATAACAACATAAACAATGACAACAACAATGATAATAATGATGATGATAATCAGGGTTTGGTAACGATTAGAGTAACGAAAAGTAGTTAGTGTTCGTTAGTAGTTTTTGGTAGTTTTTAGTGCAACGACTACTCATTTCAAGCAAGTAGTTTTGTCAGTAACTAACTACTAAGTTTTAGTAATTTTTTACTAGTAGTTAACCTACTAAAATTCCCCCCCTTGTTTCTTTTTTTTAAAGCTTACATTAGTTTTCATTTTCAACCATTGACCCAGGGAGTCAAGTTTTCGATGGTTTCGATCTGACATCTGCGGAATATGACATTTCTTTGGCCAAAATATGCAAAATTGTGACCCAAAAAATGCAAAAATGAGTCCCCCAAGAGAATCAATATGCCAAAAATCTTTAAAAAAAACATACCGTAAAAAATACAACAAAATCTGACATCTGCGGAAAAATACTTTTTTTTTTAGTAACAACATTGACCATTCGACCCATCGCTAATTCCGGTTTAAACCGGAAATGGTTGCATTCTTGAATATGAGAATATCTCAAAATACATTCTGAATCATCAACTTACCTCGAAACAACTCCAAGTTGGCCAAATCGGCTAAAGGGCTGAGATATTTATTTTTCAAGAATTATGCTACTGTTTGCTAATTAGGCTAATTATTAAAATTGCTCAACACACTATGCAAGTTAGCGTCCGACAGTTTCGGTGCATTTCTGGAATAAAACTTCGGTGTACTCAATTTTTTCGGGTTCACAATAGGGCAGGGATATTTGAGCTCTATATTCCAGGGGAGTGGGCAGTTTATAGATGCACTTCATAATTACATGTATTATATTTAAGACCGTCAAGTAGCTTATCGTTGTGTACGTGACTCATGCTAACACTTATTATCAGCATGGCTAGAGTTTTTTGGCATGTTTTCGTTTTCTTTTATTTCTGGTACATAACCCTAAACGTTCATATAATTAGCTTTATACTTTGCCTCGGTCTCCTGTTTTGTGTACATGTTTTGTTTTCGTGTCTCCGAGAACAGAATGTTTCTGAACAAGATTTACTCCACACCCTGTTCGAGTGCACAACACCGTTGGGTTAATTGTTGTTTGTTACTGTGTACACTTTATTTCTTTGTTGTCTCTCTCTCTCTCTCTTTCTCTCTCTCTCTCTCTCTCTCTCTCTCTGTCTTTTCTCTCTCTCTATCTCTCTCTTTCTCTCTCTCTCTCTCTCTCTCTCTCTTCTTTCTCTCTCTTTGTCTTTTCTCTCTCTCTATCTATCTCCCCCCCCCTCTCTCTCTCTCTCACCCCCCACCTCTCTCTCTCTCTCTCTCTCTCTGACTATACAACTACATAAATTAATGTCTATGTGACGTCCTTTTGCGCACAAAATCGTTTACGTAACAACACCTGGTAAAGTTCCTTCGTCGGCGTGTTAAGGTTTCTTGTTAGAACATGGATTTTGATGTAGAAAGAAGAATGTCCTGCTCAGAACCTTCATTTACATGTTCCTCACATTTCAAGCTTTCATATTCGCAACAGACTAAAATTCAGTAACAAGAACAAGAGGTCACCAGACATATAACAATGTGTAATCACGTAGGCGGCTAGGGGCGGAAATGACGTCACAAAGATATGACATTTTATGTACGTAATGTTAAAAGGTTAAAAGTCTGTGTACGAAATTATTATATTTTCCGGCTGAAACAATTGTTGTAAGAATAGCTTCACATCCTCCCCTAGCTTTCACCATTAAAACCTATTGAAGTGCAGATATAGTCTCGATACTGCAAATTCCTTCAATGTTACACTCCAAGAAGTGAATTTATTTAATTTGTCATAGCAAAAAACATGTACTTACAAACCAAAACCACATTTATATCTGCAGTGGTTGTGAAGATATCACAACATCCAGTCTCAGCCGCGGCCATATTGGGTTTCAAAATGGCCGCCAAAGTGGGCACTGAAAAAAAATGGCACCAACTCACAAACTCAGGATGTAAGGATTGAAAAAGCCCGTTGGCTACGAAAAGGCCAGACCTCCCCCATAATAGAGAATAGGCTCGGCAAAATGACGCCACCATCAACTAATCACAGCGTGGGTGTGACCCCTGGCTGCCTGGATTGGAGACTTGGTTAACCTCCCTCCTCGTAAGAGTAGTCATCTATGCATGTCTTATCGTGCAAGGGGTCCGGGGAGTCGAGCAGAGCAGTCATGCAATGATTCATGGGATTTAAAAAATACAAATTGATTACCCTTTTAGTTTTGGTTACTCTTGAAAGCTAGCTTGTACAAAAGTGTAGCATATTGAAGAAATACCAGACACGATATATATGCTGTTTTGAGCCCAGAAGAATAACTTCATAACAAAAATCCCCGTTCAAATGTTGTTTGTTCGCGGTTAGTAGAGTTACATCGTCAATCGTCGCCAATGTAAACGAAATAAATCTGAACTGAAGCAGCCTTACAGTATTTCGTGTCTGCAAACATTCGCGTTTTTCGATGGTAATTTAATTATTTTTGTTAAAAAATCAAAACAAAGAATTTTCGTAGAAATATGCAGCCCGCATATGCAATATGCGGAAACGCTAAGATATGCGGACACATATTCCGCAGATGTCAGGTTTCTATATACTTTGTTCAACCTACGGTTATTACTGCTCCTGCTCGACATCTAGGCCAATGTATCAAATAGTTTGCCCTTGTTTCATGGCTACACTGCGTAGAACAAACTCTTCTCATCTTTGTTACCATTGACAGAAACATTTTACTTTATGCTATGCTAATCCATCTTATGCGTGTGTTACTTATGTGTCATCTCTTATAGTCAGGGAGTACAATGATGAGGATCAAGACGCAAAACTATCTTCTGTTACACTTTCATCAGCCTTAGTGCTTGGAACTTGGACTTGAATGAAGACTTGGTGATACATGTAGTCATAGTAACCACATTATATTGACTTGTTTCAAACCTCGGGAGAAGGCTGCACCTTCCTTTTTCCTTTTTATAACAGGCACAACGGATGTGCTAAACTTCAGATAACTCCCCCCCCCCCCCCCACACACACACAAGTTATCCGTAGTCCACTATTTGGATGTCGATCGATCTCAAAAGTAGTTAGTAGTTTTAATTTTTACTTTCAAAAGTAGTTTTAGTGCAGTGATTACTGCACTAACAAAAGTAGTTTTAGTGTAGTTTAATTACTTTTGTGGAAGAAGTAGTCATCAGTTATTCACTACAGGTTTTTGTAGTTTTTTACAACCATGAATATACTTCCTACTATTTGATTCAATATACTTCCTACTATTTGATTCAATATTTTCCTACTATTTGCTTCAGTTAACTCCCTACTGGCAGAGGATGATAAAATGCTACAGATACAACAGGCGCCAATAAATCTTTTTCTATATAAAGTCAATACATTGTTATCAAAGGCAACCATAAACGGCAACCATAAACTGATATACTGCGTGCTTCAATGTGCGTGTACTGGGTCTTGTTGTATAGTGGCCAAGTCGTCAGTGTGTTGGCCTATGAGCTAGGCCTTCATACTACAGGCCACGTCACCGGAAAATAACACGCGTGTCAGGCCTCCAACACACCCAGCGAACACA
>JAUELK010150714.1:6779-20999 GCA_031471215.1 Gastropteron pacificum
GGGGGGTTGATACCTCAACTTCAGTTACCATTTAAAAAAATTATAATACATTTAAAAAAATGATATTTTCAACATTTCCATTTTACATAGATCCAGTGTTGATAAAGGTGTTGAGCAATTGTGTTTTTTTGGTGTGGAAGTGTACCTCTGTGTGTCGTTTCTCTATCCAGACTTTACAGGTCCAAAAAAGAAAGACAGAGGATGAAAAATCTGAAACCTCTGCACTGAAGAGGGAGAACAGATCTCTGTCGGAAACCTGTCAAGAGCTGGAAAAGAAGAAGCAAAAGCTCACCAATGATCTTCTAACCAAAGAAAATCATGTCACTGCCTTGGAGCAGAAAATAAAGCGAGCTGGAGGAAATCAGGTGAGTTGGAGGAAGACATCTTCTTCCATTTATGACTGCATCCTCATAATAGAGGACTTTTGCAATTGCGCAATGTGACTCAGTCTCCAATGCTCTTGAGGATATTAAAATGCACACACCAGATGTTACAATACAATGTATAAAAGCATGATTTTTTATTCATGAAAATTAAAAATCTTTCTTTAAAAAAACTGGTGCATGTTTTTTCTCTATAAGTTCATATTATACAACAAAGTTTCTTAGAGGAAGAATATATGTAATGTAAGTAGTTTGCCAGCAGCCTTCTAGTGGTTGGCCCTAAACATGTTCTCATACTCATATTAGTTCGCAAGGTCACAGACAAATATTGACAAAACGCTGCACTCTACAGAGTGAAAAGTTTTTAGCTTTAAATGTTCCATGATCTTTGAAATTGTTAATGGTTGTTTAATTAATGTTTACTGATTTTTAGCTGTTCTAGTCTCTTTAATGATCACTTTGGTTGTTAAACTTGTGTCATTGTTGAAATGTGGCAAACAATCCCATATATATTTATCAGAGTTCCCAAACCAGTACTAGTAATCAAGGCTCTGAGTCCCACTCTGAGCAGATGAAAGCCCTGGAGGAGGAAATCAAGTCTTTGAGACAACAACTGGACAACAAAGATTCTGTGACCAATGGACAGAAACCAAGAACAGGTTTGATTTCTTTTGTGTTACTTTTTTTTTTACGAACAAATGCTTTACATTTTTGCTTTTATTATACAATTATAACTGCTGGGGTTAACAGAAGTGTGCAAGACTGCTTTTATCAAGTAAACTTGAATTGTATGTGGATTCTTTCAATGAGGTGTGCAGGTGTTCAAATACCAAAGTGTAGACTGCAAGTTTTTTTTAGACAATTGTTTTGAAAATGGTTATGTCATGATCAGTATTCCACTTTCACCTCTTGTCATACTACTGGTCTTCATTTAATGTGTTAAAGACGTCATGCAAATATCAACTTTTGTTTTCAGATTCTCACAAAGGTCTTAGTGAGAGTGATGAACTGAGAAGAACACAACAAGAGCTGAGATCTGCTCAGTCTCTTGTAAGTTTGTGCTTCAGCTTTTTCTTTCATTTGTTTGAGTTCTATGTGTTTTAGTTTATCAGTCAGTTAGCCTTTCATTCATGGTATGTCTGTTTTGACAAACAAGTATCGGAAAGCTGTTTGATATACATATCAATTGGCTCCTTTGCCATATCAATTTTCCTCATTTTGTTGTTGACGTGTTTGTAGTTAATTTATATGAAAACAATTATTATTGCATTCAGTGAGATTTTGTGTTTAGTGATTGAATAGCTGGTGCATACATATTTTATTTGTTTTAAACTTCTATACATGCATGGTATTGTTAAGCATGTTTCTATCTTTTCTACCACACCAGAGCTAAATGACAGAAACCACATTTTTTTTTTTACTTCAAAACCTTAGAAACCTCTACCCTATTCACCCACTGTCCACAACGTACAGTGTTCTTCGTAAGACTACCATTGGCTGACAAGAGTGAACGACTAAACAGCTGGGGAGAAAACAACAAACAATCATATTCTTTCATTCATTTGTTGTGTATTTTCTCCCAACACACAGGTGTCTGAGCTTGAGACAAAGAGCAAGAAACTAGTACAGGAGGTGGATTGCCTGAATCACAATGGGGAGGCAGCACGCAAGCATCAAGAGGCTAGATGGAAAGAAAAAGAAAGAGAGATAAAGCAAGAGGTGGCCAGTGCTATGGGCATGGCCAAGAATGCAGATCGGGTCCTGCAAGAGAACAAGACTAAATCTCAACAAGAGGTCACCGCTGTAAGCAGCCTTTTTTTTTTTTTAGAAGAGTAAAGATAAAGTATGATTTTCAGTGCACTTCAGAGTCAGAGAGGGCTAAAGTCATGACGTGGTGGGAAAGCATGAAATTATCTTCCTTACCTAAAAAAGGTTTACAGAATCTAAAGTTTGTCTTGTCATTGAATGTCATGCACATATGTACATACACTGTTTTGTTAATGTAAGAAAACATCTTTCTCTTATACACTACCTTAAACTTAAAGATCATGAAAGTTCCTTTTCCTCATATTTTTACATCTAACATCAAACTCAGAGACGTCAGACGTTAAATTTAAATGGAACAACAAGATGAACTTTAACCCAGCACTTGTTGTTAATTACAGGCACGGGCTGAACAGAACCGTCTTCAAGGCTTGCTGGAGAAGATGGAGGCTGAGAAAGTTAAGAAAGACAAACAGAATGAGGAGCTTGTGAAGAAGATGGAATCAGTAGATCATCTTATCAAATCTAACGGTGCAAACGTGGCTGATCTTGAGAAGAGACTGAAAGCTGTGGAAAATGAAAAGGTTTGGTTATAAGATAAATAGAACCTTTTCAAAAATAATAGTGATAACTGAATTCACTGGGAATTTTCTCCCTGTACAGCAATCTCAATGCGCTTTCCATCATATTTTTACCAACATAAATTCCGATAAAAAATCTTGTTTGCTCAATAAACTTAATTGACTCTCTTGATTTGAAATAACAAAAGCCCAATAGGCTATTGCATCATAGTTCATTGTTTTCATTCTGAATTATAATAATATTAAGTATTGCCATATTCTTTATCTAGTTATCCCCTTAAGATTATAATGTAGCTTTTCCAATCACCAATGGCCCAAATTCTAGTGTACAGGTGTAGTGTTTTCATCAGTGACAGAAGTATTTATTTTCATAAGACTTATCATACTATTACTATACACTTGTCAAAAATGGACTCTGTGTGTGTTCTCTATTGTTCCAATAATTTGATTGGCCTCACCAAATCTTCCCACAGAATGAGCTGTTGAACAAGCTGGAGAACCTAGGGCGCAGCAAGCAGGCTGTAGATGAAGACTTGAAGAGAGCTAGGCAGGAGTCTGCCCAGCGAGAGCAGTCATGTGACACAGTGAAGGCTCAGCTGATGGACCAACAGCTGGACACAGAGAAGTTTCAGTCCGAGGCAGAGAGGCTGGCACAGAAACTGTTGTGTGTGGAGAACCAGCTCATGGTGAGACAGTGGTAGTGACTGGATTTCTTCTGGGACAATGGCCAACAACTAGAATTTGTTGCATTTTCTGTAATGATTTATGTTTTTTTAATACAGTGGTAGTGGCTGGATTTCTTCTGGGACAATGGCCAACAACTAGAATTTGTTGCATGTTCTGTAATAATTTATGTTTTTTTAATACAATGGTAGTGGCTGGATTTCTTCTGGGACAATGGCCAACAACTAGAATTTGTTGCATTTTCTGTAATAAATTATGTTTTTGTTATAATAGCATGGGGTTATACTACTTATTCAAAGGCCCAACCTGGCGGACCGATGAGTGCTAAACCTAAAACTGATCTTTCTTTGTCTCCCCAGGACTTGACAAAACAGAAAGAGAAAAGTGAGGATGGGTACAAGCAGCTGTCAGCCACAAACAGGAGTCTACAGACAGAACTTGAGTAGGCCATCAAGCAGATTTTCACAACCTGTTTTGTTTTTTTTCAAACAAGATTATTTGACAGAGAGGTAGAAGAAGACAAAGAATTTAAGGAACCATTATTATGAGGAGTGGAGTTCTCAGCAACAATTTCATTATTATCAATCTTGTAATGCTGTGTATAGTCTGACATTTTAATACACCAATGTTATCAGTGCATTTGATTTAAACTCAATTGGCTCAATGGTTGGACCATGACATATTATAATCAAAAAGTTGATGGATTGCATTTGGCGGTTAAAACATAACTGTCGAAAAACCTGAATGTTTGTAGACACAAAAACTGTAAAACAACTAAGTTTCAGTTATTTGTTGTGTTAAAGTGAATGTCATCCCTGTTTTCAAATCATTGTTTGTATGGTATGTAAAATTGAGTGCTCAATTTAAGTATTAACTCGAATTCTTGTACATTTGCAGATATGACCCACTTTTACTCACCACACACAGTTCATTGAAACCTTCCTCTCACCTTTCAGCAAACTGGAAAAATCCTGCCAGGAGTCAACGGCCCAGGTGTCAAAACTACAGGAGAATTTGAAGTCTACTGCATCGTCTTTGGCAGTGTCCGAGAAGAAACTCTCTGACAGTGATACTCTGTTCAAGGGTAAGAGTTTGTCTTATTACTGTCTTCTTTATTATAATTTCATTGCTTTTAACATTTCTGTCATGTCTCTCTTGTGGCATATGATAGAAAAATAATGTTCCTTTTCTTTCTATTTCTAGTAAAGCTTTTCATCTCGCTCTATGGATCCTTGTTTCACAGGATGGCCAGAGTTTTGATGGTACATTTTTTTAGATTATAAATCAGCATATCCTATCTGAATGTTTAAAGAGCATTGCCAAGTGTGATCAGGGTTCATATCTTACAGTTTCAAGGCTGTCTCTTTTATAATTGAAAGCATGTTTCAATTTAATTCCTTTGTTTGTTGAGAATTTGTTACTGTTAATGTATTCTCAGATTCTCAAAAGGCTTGGAAAGAAGCGGAAAACAGATTGAAACAAGACGTTTCAGAAAAGGACAAACAACTTTCTCAGCTGGGAGATTCAATGACCAAAGCAGAGTCCAAGCTGTCCATCAAGGAACAGCAGCTGATTGACCTCACCAACCAGATGGAGTCGCTGAAACACCAGAAGAGCAGCCAGCAAGCTGAGATGACAGAGAAAGCAAAACAGATTTCAGATCTGGAGTCTCAGCTACAGAAGTTGGGAACGGAGCATGAAGACATGAAGTCGCAGCATAGCAAAGAGAAGTGTAAGTTAGAAGACCAGCTGTCCCACCTGCAGCTGTCCTTACAAAGTAAAGACAGCGAGATTGAGAAAATGACAGCAGAGAATAACGAAGAGAATTCCGGTCTGACCCGTGACTTGGAGAATATATCCAAACAGAAGTCAGCTCTAGAAGAGGAGATGAAGAATGTGAATGGCACGTTAGAGAAGACCAAAGCAGTGGTATCTAGTAAGACAGAAGAGTTTGAGAGATTGAAAAGAGAAATTGAAGTGGAGAAGAAAGAAGTTCAAGAACAACTAAAAGGTCTTGAAAGCCTACAAAACGATTTGCAGAAGAAGGAAGAGACAAATACAGCTATGGCCTCTAAGCTGGAAATGATGGAGCAGTGTGTGGCTGATTTGAAAGCGGAGATTGCAAGTAAAGTACAAGAATATGAAGCCACTCAAGAGCAATTGAAGCAGCAATGCCAAGCTTCACATGATCTTGAGAAGGAGAAATCATCTTTGCTTGCAGGGTTGGAGGAGCTGAGGAACAAAGAGCAGCACTTGCAGCAGCTGGTACAGACACTCGAGTCAAACAGTAGTAGTCTTGCGGAAAAACTTGACACCCAAGAGAAAGAGAACGAGGCCTTACAAAGCAAGATGTTGAACAATGACAAAGTAAACGAGGAGCTCAAATCTCAATTGAAGAAACTTCAGGACGGTTTGGGGGACCAAGAAAATGTCATTTCCACACTGAGGACTGAGGTGGATCTGAAAGATAAAGAAATCTCAACGTTGAATGAAAACTGCTCCAAAGTAACTGAGCAGACTTTGTCCCAGACTGAGGAAACTAAGAAACTGCAAGAGCAGATTGCCACCTTAGAGACCAGGAGAGTTGAAATGGAAGAAGTGAATGATCAGAAACTGTCAGAATTATCACAGGAATCTGAGTCTGCTCGGGACAAAGCCAACAAATTGAAGGGAGCTTTGGAGACAAAAGAGGATGAGGTGGATGGACTCAACAAGCAGATTATTCACATGAAAGATGCACAGCAAGACCTGGAGCAAGCAAACTCCAGTCTGAAGACTCAGTTACAGGAGGCTCACTACACAGTCCAAGAACTGGAGAAGAAATGTGTGTCTGCGTCCCAGGAACTGGTCACTATCCAGGGCGAGCTGGTTGAAATTCAGAAATTCTCCACTACACAGGGTGAGAACATGAAGGCCATAGAGTCCAAATTGTCAGAGATGGAGAGTGAAAAAGCCTCGCTTGAGGAAAGTTTGAACTCTGAACTCACTAAGTTAAAAAGTGAGATAGCCGAGAAAGAAGATGAATCCAGCAATGCATCTGAGAAGATGACAAGAATCGAATCCAGATTGGAGAGTCTACAAAGTGAAGCAGAGTCTCTGAAACAGGCCCTGTCCTCGGCACAGAATGAAGTAGAAACAGCCAGTAAGCAATGTGCAACTCTGGGAGAAGAGCTTGAGAAAGAGAAGGACCTCGCTGCTACAAAGTCCTCCCAACTGGAACAGCTGCAGCAAGTGGAAGGGTCCCTGAGGTCTTCTTTACAACAGCTAGAGCAGGACAAACTTGTCACTGAGACTGAAGCCAACAAGGTGCTGGAGAAGCTGCAACAAGACCTCCACACTGCCCAGCAAGAAAGCATCAAGAAGTCGTCCCTATTGACTGAGCTGGAGGCCCAGTCGGAAGACCTACAGGCCAAGTGTAAGGACTTGATGAGTCACCAGGAAGATCTTGACGAGCAGACTGAGCAAGAGTTGACCAAACTCAAGTCTAAGTTAGAGATGGTTCAGATGGACATGGAGGATAAGGACGAGGTTCTCAATGATGTGAACACACAGTTAGCCAATGTACAGACATCCCTGAACACTGTGGAGAAGGAGAGAGATGAGCTGAGACAGCAAGCACAAGTGTCTGAGCACGACACAGCAAGGTTGACACAGGCTTTGGATGAAGTGAAACAAACCATTGTGTCAAAAGATGAAGAAATTCAGTCCTACCACGACACCGTCACAAACTTAGAGGCTACTATCAAAGCTATCAGGGATGATGCAGATGTCAAAGAGAAGGATTTGAAAGAAATGTTGAATCAAAATGAACAACTAACACAGTCTCTGTCTCAGAAAGAAGCAGTATTACTGTCTCTAGAGGAGGAGAAGTTGAAGATGACTGAAAGGATGAAGACTCTAGACGATGCACTAACTTCAGAGAAAGACACTGTTGGCACACAGTGTGTTACCATAGCTGAGCTTGAGAAACAGTGTGCGTCGTTGGGTGAAGGTTTAGAGAAGGTAAAGATAGAGATGGTGACAAAAGAAGAAGAAAGAGTCACAAGCCTGACCAGCCTGCGGGCACTTGAAGAAAGATTATCACAAGTTGAGTCTGAGCAGATGTCCAATGAAGAAGAGTCCTCGCATCAGCTGGCAAAGTTACACCAGACTTGTACCACCCATGTGGAGGAGCTACAGGTCAAAACAAGTAAACTTGACCAATTAGAGAATCAGGTACAAGATTTGACCTGTAAGTTGAGCGTCTCATGCGAGAGAGTGGAGGAGTTGGAAGAGCAACACAGCATGTCTGAAGCCGGGCTGCAGGCAAAGTTGGAAATGGTTGAGATGGACCTGGAGGCTAAGGACGACATGATTGGAGATCTGACTGCCCAGCTGACCAATGTCCAGACCAGTCTAAGCACAGTCAACCAAGACCGGGACAACTTGAAGCAACAGTTTGAAGACTTGAGGGTAGAAGAAGCCAGACTGAAAGAAAGCTTGGAGAGTGACAAAGTTGCCCTGGCTGAAACAAATGAAAAGGTTGTCGGCCTGAAAGATGCTCTCTCAAACATGGAGTCTGTGGTCAAAGACAGGCAAAGTGAGCTTGCTGCTAAAGTGGATGAAGTAACGTGTGCACTCCACACTTGTGAAGATCTTACTAAGACTTTGACTGGCAAAACTGAGGAGTTGTCTATATCTGAAAGTGAGAGCAGGAAACTTCAAGAGAGAGTTGAAACACTAGAGAGGTCTGTGGAAGCTGGAAACGATTCATTGACTCAAAGCCAAGCATCAGTGCAGGAGCTTGAGCAACAGTGTGGTTCTCTTTCAACACAGCTTGAGACTTCACAAGAAGAATTGAATAAAACACAAGAGCTGAACAAAACTCACAGAGAAAACTTGCACACTCTGAAAGAAAAGCTGAAACACCTGGAAGCTGAGATTGCCTCAATCACAGACGTGTCGTCCAGGCAGACCTGTGATCTTCAGAAAGAGCTGACAGGTGCCCTGGGGGAAGTAAAAACCAAGGAGAGTGAGATAGGACAACTTGCAAACCAGGTGCAGGACTTGACTAACAATCTGAGCCAAGCTAGCACTGCTCTGGAGGCTGAGGAGTCTGAGCATGTCCAGTGGAAGGCCAAGTCACAGTCACGATTTGAGATGCTGGAGATGGACATGGAGGACAAGGAGGCGTGTCTGCAGCAGCTACAGCAAGACCTCGACAACCTGCGCACACAGGCAGCCTCTGACCAACTGGCCAGGGATGCTGAGACACAGCAGCGTGCCAGCTTTGAGAAAGAAGCTGACACATTGAGAGTAGAGCTAGACACTACTAAAACACTCATACAAGAACTAAATATTAAATTGGAAGAGTCGTCTCAAACAGTGAGTAACTTGGAATGTGCTCTAAAGACGTCTCAGTCCAACACTGAGGGGGTGCAGAAGGAGAAAGAAGACCTGGAGACAAGGTGTGACCAGTTGGAATCTAGTCTAACAAGTAGAAAAGATGAGTTAGAATCTTTGCTGAAGGAGAAGGAGATGTTACAAGTTAAGGTACAAGAGCTGGATGAGGGACTTCAACATAGCAAAGAATCTCACAGCACAGATTTAGCAGAGAAGAATACACAAAGTGAGAGATTGGGACAGGTCAGTCAGGAGCTTGAGGAGGCTTTGGATGAGCTATCTGAGAAGAAGGTCCGAGTGGAGGAGCTGGAAAAAGCTCTGAAGGATACGCAAACAGAATTCTCCACATTTCAAACACAATCCAGTGAAGGTCACCAACAAGAACTCTCCGCTTTAGCATCCAAGTTGGATCTGCTCCAGATGGATTTGGATGAGAAGGAGGAGACACTATCGGGGCTGACGGAGCAAGTTGGAAAGGGAGAAATTGTAATGAAAGATTTTGTGACAGAGAAGGATGGTCTGAGAGAAGCTAACACAGCTCTAGAGACTGAGCTGGCAGAGACAAAGGGATCCCTGGCCGTCCACACAGACCTGGTTACAGAGAAGTCAGCTCTGGTGGAGACACTGTCACAGGCGAAGAGTGCTCTAGAGGCTGATGTAGCCAAAACTCAAGCTGAACTAGAGATGGCCACACAAGGACTGGGCCATTTACAGAAACAGGCTGAGGTGTTGGAGAAGTGCAGAGTGGACACTGACTCTGAACTCACAGACTTGCTCAATGAGAAAGAGAAGCTGAATGCGAGAATTCTCAGCCTTGAAGAGTCACTAAGTAAAGAGAAAGACTTGTTGGCACAGAAAGAAGGAGACGTGGAAGAGATGACAGGGAAAATTGAGATACTAGATAAGTGTGCAGAGGAGGGGAGGGTGTCTATGGCGGGACTAGAAGATTCCTTGTCCCAGGCCACAAGCCAGCTCAGACTTGTGGAAAACCAACTTACACAAGTAGAGGAGGAAAAGACGCAGCTTGAACAGAGTTCTGACCAAGCTCTAGATAAACTGAGACACTTACTAGAAGAAATGACAGATGAGACTTTGTCACTGACGTCAAGTTTGGACGACATGACTGCACAGACACACTCACTCTCACAGCAAGTTGCTCATTTGGAACAGGAGAAAAACAGAACAGAAACAGAGCTGGAATCTGAGATCTCCAACCTACAGAAAGAGGTCTCTGATAAAGAAGAGGAGCTTCGAGTCCTGGTTTGCTTGGAAGAGAAGGTGAATGAGCTATCTGCAAGTCTGAAGGCAAAGGAGGATGAGCTCAAACAGTTGAGGCAAGAGTTTTGTAGTAAGGAGAAATGTTTGCAAGATGATGTGAAGAGGCTTGAGAGGAGCCTGGAGCAGAAAGATGATGAGATGACAGCCTTGATGCTGGCCGAGGACAAAGCCACCCAGATGACCAGCCAGCTCAACCATATGGAGCAACAACTGAGGCAAGTGGAGAAAGACAAGCTGTGTGTGGAAGAAAGTCTCCAAGGAGAATTGAGCACCGTCAAGTCTCAACTCGAAGGCAAGGAACAAGAAGTTGTGGAGCTAACACTGGCTGTAGACAGGCAAACTTGCGAGTTGACAGAGACCCAGCACCAGCTTTCTACTGTGACACAAGAGCACAGCCGGGACATGGGCCTCATCAGGTCGGACCTAGACAAAGCTGAAAAATCCCTCGAAGAAAAGGAGGAAGATATTTCACGTTTGGCCTCAGCGTCTGAATCTGCTGCAGAACTGGCTCTTCAGTTGGTTGGAATGGGGAATCAGTTGGAAGACCTGAGGAAAGACAAGGCCAAGATGGAATCCTCAATGGAGTCACAGATCAAGAACCTCAGGGAAGTTGTGCAACAAAAAGATGAGGAAATTAAGTCCCTCTCTTCTATCATAGACGGAAAATCAAGTGAAGTCAGCACTGCCGAAGACACACTGAGACAGTTGGAGAAGGAAATTGTATCTAATAAAGAAAGTCTGCGAACAGAAATAAACACATTGACCCAAAAGTTGGAGGAAAGTGAGGAGGAGTTGTCAGAGCTCAGATGTGTGGAAGACAAAATGAAAGAGGTGTCATGTGAACTACAGAATGCTACCAAGCAGATAGCAGCTGTTGAGAAGGAGAAGCTTTCAGACACAGAGAATTTACAGAAACAGATAGACCAACTTGAGAGTCAGTGTGAGGAAAAGGACCAAGAGACATCTTCACTCAGGTCAGAACTGGAAGGTGCCCGTTCAATGTCCACAGAACTCAGACAAAGCCAGTCAGATCATGACCAGCTCCACAGAGAGTTGACCCAGGAGAGAACCAGCCTACAGAAAGACGTGGACAGGCTGAGTGAGGTAGTGAAGGAGAAGGAGGAAGAGATCCGGGACCTGTCGAATGTCAAAGGGAAACTGGGCACAGTCAGCCAGGAGCTGAATCAAGCTGAGGACACTGTCAGAATGCTGGAGAAGGAGAAGAAGAAAGTGGAAGAATCTCTAGGAGACCAGGTGGAAAGTTTGAAGAGCAAATTGGAGGAGAAAGATGAACAAATATCTTCACTGAACAGCACACTGGAAGAGAAATCCACTGAGCTGAAATCTGCAAATGTAAAACTTGTACAGCTGGAGAAAGATCACACTGTCAGTACAGCGGCCGTACAGAAAGAGTTGGACAGGCTTACTCAGGACGTGAACCAGAAAGACCTTGATGCTCAAACTCTGGTGTCCAGTGGAGAGGGCAAGCTGCATACAGTGGAACAGAAAGTTGACCATCTCACTGAACAGTTGGACAAGAAAAGCCAGGCACTCTCAGAGGCTGAGGCCAAGTTACAGGAGGCGGAGCGCTCTATCTGTAACCTACAAGAAGAAATCGCCACGCAATCTGAGAACTTGTCCAGTCTCCAGCACAGCAAGCAAGAGCTGGAGGACACAGTGAGGCAGTTGGAGACATCCAGCAAGAACACGGAGCACCACCAGGAGCAGGTGTGTAGGGAGTCTGAAGGGAAGCTGTCCAGCCTGCGAGACGAGATGAGTGAGAGGACGACAGAGCTGGTGGCCGTGAGGGCAGAGCTAGAGAGTCTTAGTGCCAGCTTACACAAGTCCAGCTCTCAGAGAGAAGAGTTGGTGGCCGAGAACAAAGCTTTGACAGAGCAGGCACACGAGTCAAACAAATCCACGGAGGAGATTCGCTCTGAGCTACAAGAGAAAGCTGACATTGTGAACATGTTGAGGGACGATCTTGATCACGCTGCGGAGGAAAATGATAGTCTGAGGAATCTTTACGAGGAGGGTCAGTGCCAGAAAGAGATGTTGCAGCGTACATTGGACAGTCTGAAGATGAAGGTGGTAGACATGGAGGGAGAGGTGGTCAGTACGAGAGAGTCATTCGAGGCTGTGTCGGACCAGAGGTTTGAGGTGCAGGAGAAGCTACGTTGTGCCCTGAGAGAGAAGGACGGCCTGGAGGAGAAGGTAAAGGGGTTGGAACAAGATCTCTCACAAGCCATGGCGGACAACACAGGGGCCAGTCAGTCAGAAGCAGACTTGGAAGACTTCAAGCTTCAGTTGTCTCAGAGAAGTGAAGAACTCTCAGATGTGAGGACTAGCCTGGCAGACACACAGACGGAGCTAAACCTTAACAAGACAGAAGTGAATCTGTTAAAGAAGAAGGAGGAGGAGATGGAAGTGTTACTAGACCACACTCATCAGAAGAATGCTGAGTATGAAGCTAGACTGAGCGAGTTCACAGATGAGACGCGGGAGGTGGGTGAACAGCTGGGCAAGCTGCAGGGCATCATTGAAACCCTCAACAAGAGTCTGGATGCTAAGAAGAAGGAAATTCTCAACAAGGTAAATGCCCTGTCAGAGAAGGAGGATAGGATTGAAAGTTTGGAGCAAGAGCTTCAAGCTAAGGCTGGGAATGTAGGTGAGGAGATTGAAGCTTTAAGGAAACAAGTCAAGGAGGTAAAGAGCACGGCCGGTACACTAGAGGATGTGGTGGAGTCACTCAATCTAGACCTGGAGGAGGCTCACACAGCTCAGTCCAGCCTTGAGACGCAGAGAGACAGCCTGACCTCTGACCTCGAGAATGTAACAGAGAAACTTGAGGTTTTACAGAAGGACTTCACACAAAGTGAGAATGAAAAGAAACAGATTGTAGAGGAGAAGGATGCACAGATCCAGGTGCTGGAGCAGAGTGTGAATTCTTTACAAGTAGAGTTAGAGGATCTGAAGACTGAACACGCAGCAGTCAAGTCTGAGGTGCCGTCTCAGATTTCAGAGCTCACGTCGCAGATTTGTTCCATGAGTGAAGAGCTCAGAGAGAAGAGAGACCATTGCGAGACTCTAGACGAAACCATCAAGGCACTTCAGGAGGATTTGAAGTCTTCAGAGAAACAGGTTGAAAGGAAGGACACAGAGCTGACAGAGCTATTTGAGAAAGAAAAGACTTTCTCCACTACGCTCGCAGATCTGGAGCACCTTGTTGCCAGCTCAAAGGAAGAGTTGGAAGTTGTGAGTCGGGACAAGACGGAATTGGCAGTCAAGCTCGAGAAGTTGGAGACTGAGAGAGATGGTCTGCAAAGTGAACTGGACATTCTGAAGTCCTCAGTGGAGAGTCTGACGGCCGACAGTGATAAACTGAAACAGGACAGTGAGGAAATGGTGAGGGAGAAGAATGAAAGAATTGAGGCACTGGAGAAAGATTTGGAAGCAGTTCACAAACAGTTGGAGGAGAGGAGTGGTGAGCTGGCTGAGACCAAGGACAAGTTGCACACAGTTCGCTCTGACGTGCAGGACAAAGAGAAGGAATTGAGTACAGTGAGATGTGAAGTGCAGGACAGAGAGCAGGAATTAAGTACAGTGAGATGTGAAGTGCAGGACAGAGAGAAGGAATTAAGTACAGTGAGATGTGAAGTGCAGGACAGAGAGAAAGAATTAAGTACAGTGAGATGTGAAGTGCAGGACAGAGAGAAGGAATTGAGTACAGTGAGATGTGAAGTGCAGGACAGAGAGAAGGAATTAAGTACAGTGAGATGTGAAGTGCAGGACAGAGAGAAAGAATTAAGTACAGTGAGATGTGAAGTGCAGGACAGAGAGAAGGAATTGAGTACAGTGAGATGTGAAGTGCAGGACAGAGAGAAGGAATTAAGTACAGTGAGATGTGAAGTGCAGGACAGAGAGAAGGAACTCAACACTCTGAGGCTGGAGGTGGAGAACAAGAGGGAAGAAGTGAACAGACTCCAGGAGCAACATGACACAGAGTTACTGGAGGCAAAGACAACTCTAGACAAAGTACAGGTAAGCAGCTTTGACTTGACTTGTTCAATATCTTCTGGTTCTTCTTCTTCTTCTTCTTCTTCTTCTTCTTCTTCTTCTTCTTCTTCTTCTTCTTCTTCTTCTTCTTC
>JAUELK010150715.1:0-11303 GCA_031471215.1 Gastropteron pacificum
ACCCACGTGTTCTTACTTCCGTTCCGTCGGCTTGGTTATATTGCCGACAACAATGACGAGTTAACGCGACTTTTTACAAAGTCTAATCGCTGTCGAGGCTTTTTGTTTTCATGTCGTGATTAAGCTTAAAACAGCATCTCCTTCGCGAAATTGCGACTGTTTGCAGTTGTGCATTGCGATTTTTTTCTACCGGTACCGAAGTTTCACGTTACTGTGCTAAGGACATACGGACAATGAAGATTGAAATCAACAGCTTCGTGCCTCTTTAGACCAAATCAAGGTTTGAGTAATGCATTTAGGCCTACTCTAATTTGAGCCAATTTTTTCACGATTTTCTCCCGACTTATCTTATATGACAAGACATATGAAAATAACTTAGAATTTTTGACAACCAGGTGAGAGACTAGACTACTGAATTGTTGACCCTCTAGTGGTCGGCAACTGTGGTCTTCAAACACTCATAATTTGAAACTAATATGCGTGGAAATTGATTTTCAGTAAGTGTAATGTTAAAAAAACTTCAGCTTGAGGGGGACTTTGTACTCTATTTGTTTGTGTGTGTGTGTGTGTGCCTGTTAGCATGAATCTATGTGTGTGTGTGTCTGTTAGCATGTATCTGTGTGTGTGTATGTTAGCATGCATCATGTATCTGTACGTGTGTGTACATAACCTCAGACCAACCGTACATAGCCATGTGTTCATGATTGATTTCTCATTATTTCAATGATCACAAAGACAACAGCATTGATGGCCTGTTTGAGCCAGAATTTTCTTCTTTCATCTTACATGTCTTGTCTAGTCTTGTCTTTTTCAACGTGTTACTGATGTCCTTGGTGCAGGTGTTAAAACTTGCAACCCTCAATGTGAAGAATAACATGCTGTCATCAACTCTGTTACTACACACTGAAGTGAAATTTTCTGTTGCAATATGGTTTAGTATGTCTAGACACTAATCCGAATTTCTGGGCTCATGAATATGACAGAAACAGATGTAATTTAAAAGTCATTATGTTTGAACGGTGAAATATGTTTGGGGAGTTAAAGAGTAAGGAGACAGGACGACAATGCTTTCATTGTGTACTCTTACTCTTCTTACACCTTTGTTACAAGCTCAAGACAACCACCTTGATGAGTTTTACATACTACTAGAAATCATTCCATATTTAAAGTCTATGTGGTGAGAATACTTTGGCACAGAAATTGTGTTTTTCTTTCACTACTGTTTTGATACTAATACTTGTAAGTGTTCCACTCTGACTGCGCCCTATGCTCTTGTCCATTCTTGGGACAACCTGACAACCTGTGTTATGAGGGTTTTCCTTACTTACAGGAAATAAACACTAAGAAGGCTACTGGATAAACAATAAAAGAAAAGAAGAGAAGAGGCGAGACAACAGCACTGTTCTTTTTACCATTATAGTTATAGCATAGCATTTGTTTCTTCTTCTAGTTCTAGTTCTAGTTACCAATGTGTATGTTTCACGTCCTGCGTAATGACATTGAAAAAACGAACAACAATACAAACAGATACTGCTCAAAAGTTATGTAAGTGTAAGCATGATATTCCCTCAGTTGTATCCACTTCTTGTACAAGTTAAAGAGGATCTGCACAAATATATGCTTACTACATTGCTGCACACTGCAGGAAAATTTAACATTTGCAATACTTTGTGGTTATTTCTTTCACCACTGATCACATGTTACAGTTCTGGTACTCCATATGTTTGTTTCTCCACCCCCACCTTACTACTCAATCAATAAGCCTTCAGAAAGGAAGGTGTATGCTTATGTGCCCCATTATAAATTATAAATTATACATATGAAGGCGTCAACGACAGGACGGTCAGAGTCAGATTGTTCAACTCTTGAGAAAATCAATGTTTTGATATTAGGACTCAGCTCATTCTTTCTTACAACTTGCATGTCATCGTTGCCTGTAGCTCTGGACTCTTGACCGTATTAGGGTTTGATAATTGATTCTTTCATGAGATATACTTCATGGCTTAGCATAAATACAAGCCAGGGGCAATATGTACTTTGATCTTTCTTTCATTGACAGCTTCATGTGTTTTCAGTTGTGAACACTGTCAGAACATAGTCAAACCAATTTACCTTTCATCGGATGCTGAAGATAAAGAATCATCTCGATCTTGTCAACACCTTTCATTTTATCATAATTATTATGTATTATGGTGTGTTTCTCTTTAAATGTGGACCATCATCAGGTTTCAACTATGTCACTGTTGTTTTTGTCCCTGATACTGATATAAATTGTCTTGTGTGCTTCAATTAGGGGTGCTTCTCTGCAGTGTGTGTTCCTCATAGAATGATAATGTTCTCATAGTACACAATGTCAAACACGATATTTGAGTTTAACACCCCAAGTGAAATAAAGAGATATGGTGGGGTCTATGTATTGCCATCAGCCTCCAATAGGCAGGGGGTGGATAGCCATGTAAATTCATATGACCCAGGGACAGAACAAATGGGAGCTGACCAACATCCATATTATTATCACATTCATGCAAATTACCTCATAACAAAGAATTTATAATTACTGTTATTTTTTTATCAATACATTACTGGTTATATTCTCCACTTTCAAGGGGCCACTTACTTATTTATATTGTCTAGACCAGTACAAAGTTTTATGTTAAATGACAGGAATGAAATAAGGACCATGACATGATTCTGTTACTAATACTAATTAGTTTCTCCTAATGACTTATGGTTCGTTCAAGTAGAAAACCTCACACTCACACAAAGAATGAAGTATTTTTCCTTTTGATTATTGGTATAAAATAGTCTCAACGTAGGAAGTATTTTTTTCTTCTTAGAGTATTAATAATGATAGCCGATTTATACAGCGCTTTTTTCTTGTTGAGCTGAAAGCGCTCTACAATTTACAGCATATCATTACCTCGGCAGACCTGTTTCATTCCAAAGCCATCTCAACCTCCTGGGAGGCATATTGATTCTCTTTGTTCTCGAGAGGCCAGTTTTCTCCCACTATTATCAAGGTTCGGTTGGAAGTCAAAAAGTAATGGAGAAAAAAAAGGAAGTTTTATTGTTCTGTGTTGTTTCATTGTTCCTATTGTTACATGCATGTGAAATGGCTTGACGAGGAATAGTACAGTGTAGTTTGTTTCTTCAACCTTCATGGGGCCAATTTTCCATATGGTCATTATCCAGGATGAAATGAAAAAAGAGGATAGTGAGCCAGGGAGCTTGACATAACTATTGTTGTAGTGTGCTCCTGATTGTTGTTGTTAGTTAGTTACTTGTTGCTAAAGAATGCGAAGTTGTTTCTTCAAGAAATCGGACCCACTATTCAGCATATGGCAGAGATGCCAACCCTCACGATTTTAGCGTGAGACTCATGAAAACGCGACCGGTATCACGCCACAACGATTTTCTATGTAAACTCATGAATTTGCGTTACCGGTATCAATAGGCCCTATGAATGACATTTCATTGGTAGTAATTTTCCCTCGACACCGCCGGCTGCTTGTTTTCCCCCAAGAGTAGGCTCCCTTTGCAAGCCGACTCTTCCGCCATTTTGAAATGCCGTTTAAGCTCGGTGAATCGCCAACAACATCTGTTTGGACTCATATTTTTCCGCGTTATTCGAGGCCTCTAATTTTAAGCCAAACTTTTTTTTATTTATTCAACGAAGTGAATATAATGGGCAATGTCTGACGTTTGCGGAGGCAGATGCATGTAGATCTACTACGTTCTGGATTATAATAAGGTAAGAGTGAACAACTCTGTCTCATATATATAGCTGTGATTGTGGTGCTTATTTATGTCATATTGCATGTTTTGCAATCTCATCGGTAAGTCTCACTAAAAAATGTCAAATCTCACTAAAAATTAACAGGGATCTCACTAAAAGTTTTTTGTGTTGGGCTGGCATGTCTGATATGGTCCCAAATTTGTTACTGCATATCATGGTACATGTTGCTTTAACTCATTGTCTCCGGGTGGGTTTTCCTGCTATGCCGGGGCCTCCTTTTACAAAGGTATGTCGCTGATCTGCTGGAATCAGCTTGCCGACATAGTGATCCTCTATCCATGTACGAGCCACTGGCATCGGCTTGCCAGAGACATTGATTTATTAAGGAATACTTATATAGGCAACATACAAATAGCTTTGCTTCGAGAATGCCCCCTGGAATTCAACATTTCGCCTTGGTGGAGTGTTGTTCTCATTCCTTCTTTTACTGTTTTTCATTTTCTTCATGATATGATATAAAAATAAATGTCTGTTGATTACGTTGATACAATTTGCAGATGTTTTCAACTTCGGTTGTTGGATTTTGTACACTGAAATTCAAGATAGGAAAATAATTAATTGGGTCCACATTTGCCTTTTCGTTTGTGCAGGACTATTATTCATACATTCATTGTTTGTGGTTTTGTGTGTGTCATGTGTAGTTAAGTAGTACATTTGTTTATTGTCTATGATGTGTCTATAAACCATTCGCTGTCTGTATAGGTGTGGTGCTTTTGTTCCAATTTCTCTGTACTGTAGGCATTGAGTGTGCTTGTGTAAATGTAATGGTCTGTTTTAGTTCTGGTTGTTATGTATGACATTGTCAACTGTCTAGATCTAGGGCTGGAGTTTTATTTAGAAAGGCAGTATATCCATTTGTTAATATCATTTTCTCCTTATCAAGAACATTATCATGATCAACTTCAGACACAAAATATCAGTGTGATAAAGTTTCAATAAGCATTATGTACATTCTGAACATTGTTCAAGACAAAAAATCTCTTATGGTTGATAAAGAAAAAACAGTTTTTTGGCTCTCCTGTAAAATTTGCGAAAAATGGATATACTGCCTTTCTAAAATAAAACTCCAGAGGTGCAGAGTCAAACACTGCAAAGTCCAGAGTGTGGCAACACTGCATACCTTCAGCCTCTAGACAAAAATGAAGTTGTTCCTGTTCAATATTATGAGAGAGAAAAAAAGCAACATTAGTTAGTTGTCTATTCATATTCATACCTGATCATAGATCACAAACAATGCACACTGATAATGATATTCTATTTAGTGTGGTGGTACACAAAGAGCTGAATTTGCTAGTGGATGTAGACAGTGAAAGATCTTGTCCGTCAGTATGTTTGTACGGTAATGCAGGCGCCGACCAAGCAGCCTGACCAGTAAGCCTCCCAAGAGGTTCAGAAGGAGCTGGAATAAATCGAGTCTGTTGGGGTAATAGTAATTCAGTAATTGTGGCTGTAAATTGCTTTGAGCAAGCTGTGAAGCTGGATAAAACGATTTGAGTTCTCTAGGAGGATTCAATTACATGTAACAATGCCTTCAGAATGCCATCATATTGTTACATGTTCGAACAAAGTGACTCTGGCTAAGTCAAGACAAAAGTAATAGAAGCATTATTGTAAATGTAATGGCTTGTAGAGCAGAACTGGCACATTCTTTTAATTCAGAAGCCTTTGACTTTTGAGTAATTTTGATTTTTGAGCTTTGGCCCTTGGAACCACTGAAATCTCTTTTCTTTTTTTTTTTTTTTTTAAATTTTTTTTATGACATGTCTTGTGTAAGAACATATCATCATCATTATTATCATCATCTAACTTTGAGCAAAGTAAGACTTGGACAATCAGTGTCAGTGTTTTAGTGGTTTTGTTTGTAAGTTCTAGAATCTACCTTTGGTGAGGGACTTTCTGTGAATGTTTGACATTTGTTCGTTTATGATTGAAATTGAAACATTTCTCATGTGCATTATTATTATTACTACTCTATCTATGACTATAGTAAAATCAGTCTGAAGTTGATCTTTTATTGTGAAATTCATTGTGAAATAAAAGTATGGTTCTCAAATCAAAGCTTACGATGTCTCTATGCTTTCTTTCCTTGCATGTGAAAATGATGCATGACATAACTGCCATCTCTATTTCTTACCCAATTTACATCTGGTCCTGAGGGGTCTTGTAGTACTGGACCACTTGAAGTTGAAGAGCGAATAGCTCATACCTTGTGCCTGATCACAACTCAACTTACTTCCACTTCCAGTTGATGTAGGCCAACCAGTGTCTTGGTCTGATTGTGTATAAAGTAAGTAAAGTATAATTGAATTGTAAACTACCCTAATTTTGTTGACTTTGTAGGAGAGTGGTTTAAATTGTTCTCTTTGACTGCTTTTCTCAATCATGTGACTTAGGCGCAAATGACAATCATTCATATCTCAGCTGTTTATGGCTGGATTCCTTAGATTTAGATTTTCATTGAGGAAAGAATGTATGACCCATAGTCAGGTGGCATTTTCAAACTCAAAACCAAGTCATAGAATCTATGTCACAAGTCTTATGCAGACTAGAATATGTGTTTAGAGGGATGAATCATGCAGTGATTGAATGCAAAAAAAAGAGTCAGTGACAATTAAAAATACTTGAAATACACATGTATGCACTGTGTACAATGCAGGTCAAAAAGAAGAATCAACCAGTGATATAACAAGTGTCTCTAAAGTTTTTATTATTATTGGATCATGATCAAGCAACAAAACAAGCATAAATAGAAGTAACTTTGAATACATGGTCTGACAGTTCCCTCTCCCAGCACACACACAGTTGACACAGCTACCACCACTCTAGGCCCAGGGGACTCCCACTGGTGACACCAGCTACAACAAAGGCTTAGATTATGTAGTTGTAGTAGTAACAGTAAGAAGACATGTTTGTTATACTCAGGTACTTAGTACATTGACTCATATAGTAAACAACGAAAACACAGCACACAGCCTGAAAAATACAACAGCACCAATAACAACACGCCCTGGCAGTGGCTTGCCAACTGACCAAAAAACTTTTTTTTAAAGCTGACACTGACTGGTGACACTATCATCACTAATGACAAAAAAAAAGAACAGGAGCAATCCAATTCCTAGCAATAGCAGCATTGATGATACAGTTTGTACTAACTTTAATGTATTGTTAATATTATTATACAGTAACCAAACACCATCACCAAGCTGACTACTGGGTACTAACTATGCACTGTTGTTATCAATGTTGGTAAATATTTGACTCTGTGAACTGTTTAGTGTATTTCCGCCCCTTACCCACTACATACAACCACCAGATTATGTAGGCCTAATAATAGTATAGTAATAATGGTGCTGTGCGATGCCTTATGTGCTTCTTGGCACAGAGAGATTTAAGTTAATAATGGTACATTATTATAATAATAGTAACTAGTATATAAAGTATACAAAATTTGTGTACATGAATGAATATTACAAAGTGCTTGGAGTTGAAGTAGAGAGAGGGCTTTAATTACATTTCTTACAAGTGATCCTTGCCTCATAATGAAAAAAGAAATGTGATCTCTAGAAATCAACATCTATAATTATGTGCAAAGATGGATCTGGATAGTGTTTGGGCTTGGGTATTTTTCTTTGTTTCAGTTTCAGATTTTGACAAAGCACACTTACCAAAAGTAGAAAGTAGAAGTAAAAGTCTGCTTATGATAGATGGTATTGGTACCACAATATAAATATAATCAAAATCGGGTTATTTTTCACTTGTACTTCCTACTACTAGATCTACTACTCTCACTGACTTTTAAAAATAAATAAAACACTTCCTCCTGAGTTAGCTACATCTATGTATATTTTTTTGAATTGATAATATAATAGTATGGTATCAATACTTTGGCTTGATCATGTTAATTAAGTATGGACTAGGCCTACAACTACAAGACACCAAAGCCTGTTCATACTGTACTGTTCAGTTAATGGCATTTTTAAACCCAGGACATATTCTGTTGTGCAAGTGCCCGCTCCCCAGAGGACATACTGAACACATCTGCCTGAGCAGGCACATGGTCCTTTAGAAACCGATTTCATCAGGCACTTACCTTTCTGCCATATATGTACACCTTCAATATCATATGAAATCATGGATTATCATTAGTAACTTGGAATAAAAGTTGTCTCAGGGTTTACCTGTGTACACAACTAACTACAACATTAATATTAGATTTTTCCCTTTACCACTCTGAATTCTTCTTTTCTGTATAGTCAGGATCAACAGGGGGGGGGAACCCACTTGGCCCTATGTAGTTTATAAACTTCACTGTAGTCTTGTTTTACCCTAGATTCCTATGTCTGGGTGTAACACACCCATAAGCCAGCAACACTATTTGTTAATTGATCATCATTAAAGTTAGTTCATCAGAAAGGGCATTCAATTCTCTTTTGGCAATATGGGTTTTACTCTAAATACTGGTATTGTATTTTCATGAAGTTTAATGGGTTTTCACATAGCAGCCATTTCAGTTGCTTACTGGGTGTATTACACCCATGATGTATGGTGAAGGTTAATGTAGACAACTTGTCCATACTACTAGGCCTACTACTACTTACTACTAGATTCTATTGCCCATGTGCTGTGAGCTAGCTGCTCTTGACAGAAAGACTTTCCTCAGTTATTTGGTGTGTGGTACTAGATGTCTAGAACTAGTAATGTGTTCTTAATGTTTGTAAACTTGGTGTAAGTAAATGTATCAAGATCCCAATACACTTCCCATGGCTTTGGCACATGCTTTGTGATGATAAAGTGTAAATATACAAAAGATACTTTGTTATGAAAGATACATGAACACAGTAACACACTAACATGTCAAACATACAAAAAAGATACAATTCACCATTCCAAGTAAATGTTTTAACAAAGAAAAAGGTTCCAAAAAGAGAAAAAAAATGTACTCTTCTGAGCAAAAGACCAGATATACAATGTATTATATTATGTAAGGTTAGAGGGTAGACAGGAATTTCTGATGGTACAGAAGCTGAGAAAAGTGAAAGTAGCAAAACTCCAAACACTGGCAATTTGGGTGAGAATGAGATCAAGACTAAATGAAGTGCAAATAACAGATGCAATTTTGAACTGTGTAACCAATGCAACTTTGAACAATTTTGCAACTCAAGAACAAAACAAAATTCCAGAAATGTCTTTGATCAAATGACCATGAATGAACCAAGTCAAACTTTCAGTATTTTTTGTTTTTTTTTCGTTTATGAAGAAGTCCTTTATTGGCACAGGTTCCACCCCCACTTTTTTTTGTGGGTTGTTTTTGACATGAGATTCCATTATGAAATAATTTCTAGTCTTCTCTAATGTGTTTTCTAACCGCTGCATGGGCAGAAAGAGATTGTTCTTCAGATGTGGGATCGGATCAACTTTAACCAGGTTGGAGTAAGAAAGAAAAGGGACAGAGCTGAGAAAAGGAAGAAGATAGATGTAGGAGGAGGAAGAGGAAAGAGTAAAGGAGGGAGGAGGAGGAAAGAGTAAAGTCTAGAAGGGCCAAGAGGAAAGATTTGTTGGGGGTGGTTTAAGTTTTCTGACGCTGGCAGGTCTGTCCATCATCTAGAGCTCAATTTTCTTCTCGATGGGCTTTTTGACGACAGTGCCAATAGGGGCCTGCTGGATAAACTTGGCCATGCTGTCGTAGTTTGGTGTATCGTCATAATTGGTCAGATATTTGCCCCCCACATACAGCTTGAAGGTTGGGTAGTTGCTCACTTCCTCACTCTGACACAGACCTGGGGAGAGAGAGAGGAAGACATTTTTTTAAAAATTTGATTTGAGTTAAGTTTACCATCCAATGAGGCTGCAGTCATAAATGGAAGAAGAAGATCCCTACAACACAGTTTGGTCATATAATAAGACGGGAGGGGTGGAAAGTGACAAGTCCCTGTATTGTCGTTCCAGCAAAAGTATGTTCATAATACATCAATGATGTGCATTTACAAATTTGACATGAAGACATAGAAAGATAATGATAACACTACTTAGGGTGCAAGTTACCCCTTTTTTTCTGGAAAAAAGCATAAGAGCTAGTGTTGTATTTGTATGGATATGACAACATTTTCAAGCAAAAAAATGGGCAACAGATCCACTGGACGATATGGAAAATAGTAATAGGGAGCCCACAAGACCTTCCTGCTACACTGACGTGTAAAGAGCCTTGCATTGTATCTGGCAATAATTGTTCAAAGAAAATTTGTTACAGGAAATTTGATCCAATTTTGTTCATGAGCTTGACCCTATTTACAACAACAACAATTTCATTGAATGTGAAACAAAATGTCTAAACCAAGGAAGGGACAATACAATGTGCTTGGAAAGTTGCTCATATGAAAAAAGATTTGACTTGGGACCTGAGTAAATTAAACCAACACTGGATATCTGGGTGTAACGATTTTAAATAGGCTAATTCACATTTGTTCGCCCCAACGGTAGTATCAGGTGGATCTATACCTTGTACTTACATCTTGTCAGTAAATGATATATGAAGACAAAACCAAATTATTACTATTATAATTATTATTACTATTATTATCATTATTATTCAGTTCATTGTTGTTTCTTTAATGAAAAGCTGATCAAGGCACATCAAATTAAAAATAATCTCGTTCAAGGGTGTTTTTTTTTAATGAATTTCTAAAGATCCCAATCAATGGAAACAAAAGTTTCTAAAAAAAATACAAATAAACTACTTTTGTTAATAATAATAATAAGTATTTATCGCGCACTTTCCCCACTGTGTGGGCTCAAGTATCTCGGAACTGATCAATGCTCCATGTATGAGTCGGGTTTTGCCTGGCCAGTACACATTTGTGAAGAAAAAGATGAGGGGGGGGGGGGGAGAGATGAAAAAGAAGAGAACAAAGGTTTGAACTGACCAGTCTCCTTGGTACAGTCGACCGCGGCAAAGCCGTGCTGGTGCGTCGTCACGCTCTTGGCCGCCTTCATGAAGTGGGGCTTGGCCTGGTTGCACGTGGTACAGCTGGGATCATAGAACATGATCAGAGCCGCCTCCTTCTCAGAGATGTAGTCCGAGAAGTTTGTGTTCACCAGGCCCTTCACCGAGCGCGAGGGGATGAAGTCGGAGACTGGGTACTTGTTGACTTTCTTGGGTTCAGCAATGGATCTCCTCGCTGGGGGGGCCATGTCTTCTGGCTCGTCGGAGCTGTCGCTGGACTCTGGTGGGGTACTGCTGGCTGTGCCAAGAGAGCTGACAAGGGAACAGAACAAAATGTTATAAATCAGACATGACAGCGAGTAAAATATATATTAGAGATGATAAGCTCGGCAGTCACTGGGAATAGAAGCCCCCTCACAATTTCTATGGCATTTTTCTTTGAAACGGCTTGGGGTAAAGTAAAACAATTTCTCTTGCTAATAGTACAAAGGGTACTTGTTGGAATGTGTGGTCCCGTTTGTTTACGTGTCCGCCATGTTGGATACCACTGGATATTCCAAGGGAAGT
>JAUELK010150826.1:0-11291 GCA_031471215.1 Gastropteron pacificum
CCCCCCCCCCCCCCCCCCCCCCCCCCCCCCCCCCCCCCCCCCCCCCCCCCCCCCCCCCCCCCCCCCACTCTGTTAGTAAATTATAATTGGTGAAAGAAAGAGTTGGCACTGAAAAGGCCCCCATGATGAAATCTGATGAAACAAACCACCAACTATTTCAAAATGTTAACATCAAATTGGGACTTTGGCTCTAATCACAATTGGATTATTTCCTCAGTATCTGCTGATAATTAGATCAGTTGGATCATTCAGAATAATGAATCCATCAACATGCATTGTATCCCTACATTTGCAGTTTCAAAATATATTTTTTTATTCAAGAAATTATTTTCTCCCAGACAAATTGCATTGTATGTCTACAAAACCCTTTGGGGTCATAATGAACATTTTTTTCTCCCCTCTAGGTACAGTACACAGCATTACCTGAGGACAGTTAAATTTCAAACACAAAAATGTGATTGTGTGTTTCACAGAAAGACCATGTTGTCGGCTGCCTGCATGATCTGATGTCCCGTTACAACCCTCCAGTCAGTCCACACAGATACACAGTCAGGTTTGTGCCAGTGCTTGGGGAGGGCACCAAAGAGGAGGAGAGATCACAGCTAGCCTGTTTCAATTCAAAGTAAGCAAGTTTACCTTTTCTTCCATTCTCTTTACCATGCCATTTCGAAGGTGGTTATTTTTTTCTTCTTTATTATCAACTGTCTTTTGTTCCTTATTTCTTTTATTTCCTTCATTTGTTTTTTTTGTTTTGTGTAGCTCACCCACTCTATACTCTGATAGAGCCATACTGAATCTTCTTAATAAAGATGATGTGTCCAACATTGATCCACATGCTTTTTTTCCTTCTCCCTCCCCTCTACTTCTCTCATCTTGTCAAGAAGGTACATGATCACTGCACTATGAGCATTGCCACATGTTCTCTGTTCCTCACTGTACATGTAGGCTATTGATACTCATACTCATAGCCCCAGTTGCTCGCTGGCTGTGTATTGTTGTCAGTTTGCGTTTTTTAATCTGCCCGTGGCTGCACACCCATCTTCCTTCATCCGTAACACTAACACTGCTGTCATGTCCTCCCCATTCTTATTCTTTCTTCTGCACCGAGAGTTCTTTTGGAGAAAATCTTTCTTGTCCCGGTGCAACTCCCTGTCAGGCTCAGCACATGACACCAGAGCATCCGCAGCCTCGCTGCAGTTGTTCATCTTATTAATTATTAATTGTGTTTGTGTGTGTGTTTACAGGGAAGTTGTGGATGAGGAGTCCAGGAAGAGAAGCCATACCTACAGGACTCCTCACTACTGCTGGTGTGACAAAGACATGCTGGCACAGTTCTCTCATGTAAGTATAATAATAATAATAAAGTATTTATTGAGCACTTTTCCCAAAGAAAGCGTACAATTGTTCACATTGAATGCAAAGGACATGGGGACAAGCATGATTACAACAACAAGATAAAGCACATGGCCATACGTCTCAATACCTAATATGTCATATAGATACGGTATGGGAGATGTGTAATCTTTTTCTCTTTTGCTCATTGCCTTTACATTTCACCCAATGAAAATGTCCTCCACAGGGTACGGTGGTGTCAGACTATGTGATTGAGGTAGTGGTGAAGGCCTGGGATCCAGACAGACTGGACATCGGTGGACTCGGCAGCTACCTCAATCTCAACCCCATCCATGCTAGCGAGGAAGGCAAGATCTACTTCCGCAGACAAGCTAGTCTCATACAGGCAAGGACATTTCTTGTTATTGTTTGTTGTATTAGTTTTTTTAACATTTTTCTTCTACCTTTGTTTTCAGTCAATGTTGTTTTATTTTAATGTACTTAACCTCCTTATCTACATATACAATTACAAGAGGGTGGGGCTTCATTACAGTTAAATGAATCACACCATTCTTTCTGAGTAATTTTGTGATTTATATACACTCATTTACTTCCTTCATTTTAAATGTAAGGTATTTGTTTTGTACTTTGTATTGTTAACTGGCTTTCATATCCATCAATTGAATTGTCTATTAGGTATTGACACTCTTCATTTTTTAGGGATAAGTTAGGAACATGTTTTATAAATGTGCTCTTTACTGGTATTGAAATTATTTTGTTAATCACTGTTTGCCTGCTTTGTGTACCATTTATCTGATAACAATAACAGTGTTTTTACTCTTGATCCAATATTGATTTTTCATGTGACTTTCATTTACTTTCTCAGTACACCACACAAGAAATTGCAAACTTGTCCAGATATGATGCAGTCAACAGTTGCCAGAACATAATTGAGAGGTAGGCTTCCTCACATTTTGTCCTTCTGACTTCTAACCCTTAAATATATACTTGTAGTATGTACTGTCTGAGCCTATAGGCCTACTGTGTTAGTATACAATGTGACTGGGTCTCATTTCTCCTTTAGAAGGATTAGCATAATGGGTCAATGTGTTTGGTCTCCAAACAGGCGACCTTGGTTAGAATCCATGTGAGGGACTGGTCTTGTGGCTGTCCACCCCTGTCCCATTAGAGAGGGATGTTAAAATGTATGTCCCACCTCTCATTTGAGCTAATTGTGTCATTAGGGGTGTGCAACTGTGTGTTCTCAAGATCTAAGCCTAGCACACTAGAGAATGAACATGATTACTCCATTGGGCAATTTAATTGTTTGATAGCTTTCTTCTGTGTGTGTGTACATGCATGTGTGTATAATGTAAGCCTTTTGCTCATGAAACATGATCAATACATTTTCATGTACCCAGGCCCAAGGTTCATGAGTCTTGATTATTAATTACTTGTTTACACAGACCTCAGTTTAAGCCATGTAAATATACAGTATAAGTTGAGTGACACGGTCTATATTAGGTGTTTTTTATCAGAGGGTATGGTGACACTGTTTTCACATAACTAGAGTATTGGAAACCGTTCAGTCCAACTGATGGACACCTTTTTCTGTAGTAAAAAATAAAGAAGAATATACTGAATACCATGCAACTGAACGTAGCCGGGGCGGCTTGTGTGCATTCATTTCTCTAGGTGACATGACCGCATGACAACAACTGATAATCATGCTTGTCCCCATGTCCTTTGCATTCAATATGAAAAATTGTACAGCGCTTTGAGCCTTCTTTGGGAAAAGCGCTCTATAAATACACTTTATTATTATTATTATTATTTGTGGTTATTTTCTCTCAGGTTAAAGAAGGAGATTTCCCTGGTGGAGGAGTCCATTGCCCTGAAGAGACATCAATCCCTGGAGCTTGAAAACTCTTCCCAGTCCTCCTACACAGAGAACGAGTCCACCAGCTCTGCGTCATCGTCACAGCTTTTACACTTGTCAGTTGATGGCTAGAGCAGGTGTTTACGGCAACAGCCCTTTACTTGCCATTTATCCATACATATCTCCAAAGTTGGTAGTCTTTCGCATATGCCTCTAAGTCTAACGTCTGAGACGTCATATTTCCAGAGAAATTGGCATGTGACTCACTAAAAACAAAGTTAACTTTGTTGCTGTGATGTCATGCTTTTTTATTTTATTACCTCTTTTCATTAATTACATGACATTTCCATCTTCCAACGATATGCCTTCTTATTTCTCAATTATAATGAATCTAAATTCATAATCTATGGCTTGCCATGGGGTATGCAATCCTAATCACTTGAACTCATCAGTTATTGTTTCTCTTTTCATATCAGCATTTGAGATGTTTTGACTCATCAGAAATTAAGATTAAGACATTAAGGCAATTCATTCCAATCCATCAAATGGATTCGTCATTATATCCTACTTCTTGGCAGCATTTGTATTTCGATACTCATCAAATAAACGTTGTACTTGTATTGCCATATTTCCATTACATGGGACAGCTGCTGACTTATGAGAAAGGACTGATTTGATAATAATAATACTACATTAACATTATTACAATTTATGTCTTTCTTCCATGCAATGTGTTCATTATGAGAATGTTAAGTTGTATGGAATTACAGCAAACCAAAATGTGTTCATTATTGAAGTTTCTGTATGATTGAAATGTGTTTAAAGTTAAAGTTCCCAACAATTTACAAAATATGCTAACTCTGGTCAATTTTTGTAACATTTGATGTATGTGTATCTTTTGGACTTTTATCAAGTCTACTGATTGCATTCTTTCTGCATTTCATTCTTGCAAAAGCAAGATGTAATATTATGATTTAATGATATACAATGTACATTTCTGGTGCTGAAAATGTGTTCATTTGCCTGTTTATGTTAATAAACATTTTTTTACAAAATTATTACACTATGTCTTGACATTTTCTTTGTTCTTTTTTTTTTTCCATTTTTTTCCCAGTGTTCTTAGTTAACTGATTAACTAAGTCATGGAGAAATCTTGTGGACAACTCTTTACAAAATGGAAGTGTATTCAGAGGAGACAATGTGATTGTGATGCTATATTTAGAACAGCTAGCGAGAACAGCAAGCGTTAAAACCCAGCGATTGATGTCATCCATGGCCTCGCATCGAGGATGATGTGTTTGTTTCAATTCAGGGCCTAACGAGGTTGGATGGCTCATTTTAAGTAGTCGGTAGAGGGTATTGGACATCGCATATTATGACAATTCTTTAACTCAAGTCATATGAAAGGTAGATACAGATAATCACCAAGTTATACAAAAAAGCAGCGGTTATTTCGGTAGATAGAAATGATCAAACTTACCTCTTTCACTCTGACGTCACCAAAAAATATCGTCCACGAATGCTCTGACGTCACCAAAAAGCAGATTAGAAAATCTCAGCGTGTGTATTCACTTAAGCTTTAAATACAGTGACTGAGGTAGAGTCAACGCAACTGCATGACTACAAACTTCAGCCACAACACAATGTTGACTTGTGACTCTCCTGTGACTTTATTTCCTTTTTACCAAATGGTAATCAACAGTAGGTTGGCAACATTTTCTGCCTGGACATTGGTTCTTGTTGAGCTCATTTGTTGTTCTTTTCTTTTATTTGAATTTACTAGCTGTTGACTTGCAATGAATCAGCAGGAATAGCACTCGCTGTGTATTCTCTATTTGAAAGTTTTTTTGTTTTTTTTTGCTGTCATACTCATTACTATATTTTAGTACATGTAGATTGATGTACCGGCCCATTTAGTTGGCTTGTAACTTGTACTTGTAGTGATTCAGTAGCAGCACATTCTGGCAGACATTGATCCAGTCTCTTTTGATGTTGTTTAATTGTGGTATTGGACTTCATGCAAATAGCTTGTAGTTGTAGTTGTAGCGAATCATCAGCTGTACTTTGTTCTTGCTGTACACCTGTTTCATTCTGTTCCTTGTCATGCCTGGTACTTGTACTTGTACATTTTTTAAAAAGGTGTGTCTTCATTTTACTTTCAGTTTCAGTTGTATTTTTATCAACCAATATGCACTGTAGTCGGCTTTCAGCTTTCTCCATCCTGTGTTAGCATGCTTTTCCTATTGCGCTATTGAATTCATGTTTGCCTTGTGTGGCCTCAGCAGCAGCACAGCCTGCCAGGACAATCATCTGTCTCGTACTGTGCAGGGTTGTACTCTCCAGGCTCACAGGTACAGCACTCACCTAACCTCTGCACAGGCACCAGGCGGCAGTCACATAACTTGGTCTATGGAGGGGGGGGGGGGGGTATAAGAAGAGAATACATGTATGTACATTGTAACATGACTACGCCTGTTGTGTCATAAGAGAAGAAAAGGAATGTTAACCGGGCCACACACTTACAGGCCGCTTGGAGCAGGTTTGTTCAACTTAGTTAAAGTTCAATTAGATTGGATTCAAACTCGCCCCAATTCCAATCTTTGCCCACACTCACACAACACAAACTCTGCATCAGTTACTTGTTCAAGTTCAAGCCTGATAAAGAATGCCTTCCAGTTCCAGAAGAAACGACTTAGCAATTTGATGTGCTCTCTACATGTATTTTGTGGTGAAAAGATCGCTGTTAATTAATTCAAGACCTGAGATTTCAAAAAAATGCTGTTACCGTATCTTGGATTACTTAGTGTTCAATTTGCCTTGCAAATTCAATCAAATGTTCATAGGATTTGTCCTTCAATATTTAGTATTAGATACATGTATTATTACATATTTATTTGTAATCTTCCACAAAGATTTGTCAATTTCTATGAAACAGAAGTAGTATGGCCTCTCAACAAGACCAAGACGCTATGGAGCAATCAGCTTGAATCAAGTACATGTATGTGCATTACATTTTACATGTAGATTGGTCCAATCGCCTTGCAGGTGTGTGGCCCGCTTTAGACAATGATAGGTATCGACTCAAATTGAATTAGGGCAACTGAGAGGTGGGGGTCTTTGTATTCATGGGTGTCTCCGATAGGGCGATGGTTGATTGATACTGATAGCCATGCAAACTACCCACACGACCCAGAACCAAACAAAAAGAGGCAGTCTAAACCTACATTATGTACAGAGCCAAATAAACACACACACACACACATACAGGACAAAGGGGATTTAAGCTTTAACTATAACGTATGCGGTACAGAGCCAAACAAAACTGATGTTCTGGCTGGCGCACAGACACAAAAAGCCAGCGCGCGCGCACACACACACACACATACACACACAGTCTAATGAGTGTAGGAAGCGAACAGTAGAAACACATAGACAAAAAGTGGCATTCCAATGCACTTCACTACAGAAGCAAACAAAACTGCTATTCTGACACTGACTGACAGAGGCAAACGAAACAGGCTCCGTTTTAATACACATGTACGTAATAGTAATACATGTAATAATACTAACAACCCTAAATGCTCACAGGTTTAAATCTGAAGTAGCCCAGCGTGTCCTCCCCATAAGGCCTGCCCTCCCAGCCATAGGCCATGTGGTCCATGTTAGCACGGACGTTGTAGGTGGGCTTGTACTTGTCCTTCTTACCGTGGTGGCCGCGGGGGTTCACTGACTTGCCGGGACCCTGGGGGGTGGAGTCAATGATGATGATGGTATAGACAAAAACAATGCACACCCTCCTCCTCCTACTCCTCCTCCTCCTCTTCCTCCTCATTATCATTAAGAAAATTCAAGGAACAACACTAGCATTTAATAATACCCAGCCCGATCAATAGAGATTGGTACACAAAGCCAAAACAAAAGTATACATGTACATGTATACAAAATGGGTTTACGTACAAACGGTGGGATCAGCTTTCCTTCGTAGTACATGACATTGTGAGGTCTCCGGCGTAAGCGACCTTTTATCTGTGAAAACACGAGGAGTACAAGTAAGTAAGATGTTATGGTAAGATAAGTCATAAGTCATAAGATAAACTTTGTTCATCAATGAAAATTAAACATCGAAAATCAGATGGGTAGTGGTCTGCGTGTTGGCCTCTCGAGTCAAATATCCTGGGTTCGAATCTGGGGGAGTGTAGACTCGGATTTGAGAGTACTTTTGTATTATTTTGTATCCAGTAGAAGTAGAAGGTTCACTCTTGAAAAAAAGTGGGTACTTTTTCACCCCACACAGGTGTGAAATGGGTACCCGACTGTAGACAGTAAAAGATCTGGACAGTATGTTCGTATTAGAACCGACCAGACATTACTACAGTATGCCTCCAAGTACAAGGAGGCTGAGAAGGCTCTTGAGTGAATCAGGTCTATGTATGACTGACCAGCCGTGTTATGGTTTGTGCCACACCTTAGACTTAGGCCAGTGAATTCGCTCGAACCGGTGAGTCAGCGGGAGTCAAGACACACCCGACTCATCACCATCATCATGATTTTATCTTTCCCTAAAGAACGATTCAGTAAGTGCGCGTATGAAACTGGTGGGGTTCTGTGACGTCAACAAGGTCTGCAACCACTGACCCATGCAGTGGTCGCCTGTATATATGTTTATTTATTTCCATTTGCATGTATTCATTTAATTTGGGTTTAAAGGCACGTTATTATAGTAACTTACAAACGGCTTCTGGTCATAGGGCAGTCCAGCATAGAAGATGACGTCAGACCTACAGCAGTGACACGGCTCGTTGGTGCAGCATCCGTAGATTGTATCGGTCACAGGGACTCCATTCACAACGTATGTACCCCGCCTTGGCCAGCCCTCGTCCTGTTTGTGTGGGCGTGTGTGTTTGTGTGTGTGAGTGCGCACGTGTGTGTGTCAGGGTGCGTGCGTGTGTGTGTGTATGTATGTATGTGTGTGTGTTGGGAAAGACGGGAAACGATATTCATCAGTTCAACATAACATAAAGTTTTGCTTGACGTCATTATGATGAAATGAGACTTAAACATTGTAACATCCACTCATAGAAACTGTTTTGTTGCTGGGATGTTCTTATGACGACATGATATCATAGACAGAGCAAGGACGGGTCTTCTACTTCAAATAGTGAAAAAGCGTGCCGTATTCCCTATTTGTAGTGCTACATAATATGGTCACTTTGTCTTCGTTTGCATATTTCTAGAGAGAAAAGACAAGCCACCATCAGCCCTAAAGACAACCAACACCGTTTGTTGCCAAAATGACAAACCGCACACATGCAATTTCTACACCAATTCATTTCAGGCGATCAATTATCATTTTACAACAATCTTTGTCCCGAAACAGTACCTGACTTAAAAACATATCATTATTCATTCAAACTACACCAGACTTTTAAAAAGTCGAAAAAAGCCACAGAGAAACATTCCTGCTGGATTTTAACTGAACTGAACCAAAACATGCCTTAAAAACGAGATCTTTGTGACACATTCGTAATAATATCTTAAAAGAACTACAGCACTAGCTTTAATCTGAATTGAAACGATTTCAGACTTTTATCATATCGGATTTAAAACCAAAGATTAAAAAGAAAATTGTAGTAGTATATGTAAGTCTTGTTTTTCTTCTTCCAATCCTACTTCCAGAGAGACACAAGACTTACAGCCTCCGAGCTATGTCCTCCTTCATTTGAGGAGTACACATGCGCTCGTCAACACATTTCTCATCGTCCAGCCATTTCTTTGAGGAAGGCGTAAGGAAAGATGAACTAGCCCAATGCATAGTCAGACGATTTGTCCGGTTACTGGCCGTGATGCCCTGAAATGGAACCAAGGCCGTGTCTTAGAGAGATGCTGAGTGTATGAGTGGATGAACCACTGGACGAAATGGAACACTGCAGAGGTGTCTACAAGTACATGAGCAACCCAAATCCTAAAGACAAAATAAACCACCTCACCAGAAGAGACTACTCCACCATCTTCAGGCTCAGGACTGGTCACATTCCACTGAACCAGCACCATAACAGAATAAACCCAGAGCACGGCCCTACGAACATGTCGAACACCATCTTTTTGACTTTCCTCACCTCTCGGACCTCCGTGGACTTTTACTTCCTACCACCCCCACCATAGAAAACACCCTTTACACAAATCTTCCACAACTGAAGAAAACCTGCAGATTCCACCGCATGGCATTGGACAGAAGGGCGAAGGCCCATACGTCGTTGGATCACTGAAGAAGAAGAAGAAGAAGAAGAAGAAGAGAGCTGCTGTTTCCTTGAACACATTTCTAAGAAAGTGAACCACCCTCATTCATCAGAGTCAAACGTAAATTCCACAACACCGTATGGGAAAGCATGCTAGCATTGGACAGAGAACGCTAAATGTTATTATCCTTGACCACATAAATTATTGATATTGATTTTGTAACTATTTGTCACTGCTTTTCCCCCCATTATCTCTTCGTTTATATGTTGTTTTGTTTTTAAGCAAAGATTCACGTCCCTCCAGGGTAGAGACTTTCACAAAGTGACTCGAATTAATTAAGTGACCAGTAACCGTTACACCTGCTCGTGTTGCTGAGCTTTTCTACATTTATAGTACTAGTATTTGTGGCGGTTGATGATCAAAGTCTGAACCATGACCCAAATCATAAGAATGAACATTTAAATAAAGCGGTAGACACGAACATGACCCACATAAACAGACAGGACTAAAAGGATACTGCACTATCATCGTCTAGAGAGGTAAGAGTAAGCAGGGTAAGTGAAAGAAAAAGTGTCTCAGTGAGCCAGATCGACGCATTATCACACAAATACAATCAGGCGCAAATTATTGATGATGGTAATGATGATGATAGTGGTGATGATTATGAGGATGATAATGAGGAGGAGGAGGAGAAGGAGGACATGATGATGATGAGGAGGAGGAGGGGGACGATGAGGAGGAGAGGATGATGATGAGGAGGAGCAGCAGCAGCGGCACCACCACCACGACCAGGATCAGGACCAAGAGGAGCAGGGTGAGGAAGAGCAAGAGTAATATCAGTAGTAGTAGTAGTAATAGCAGTAGTAGTAGTAGTAGTAGTAGTAGTAGTAGTAGTAGTAGTAGTAGTAGCAGCAGTAGTAGCAGCAGCAGCAGCAGTAGTAGTAGTAGTAGTAGTAGTAGTAGTAGTAGTAGTAGTAGTAGTAACAGTAGATCTAGATCTAGTAGCAGCAGTATTGCAAATGAATGATGCCGAGGGTTTTCCCCATCTTACCTTGATCGCATCATTGACGATCTGTTGCTTGTCGAAGGTGCATAGCTCCGAGGGAGGCTCACGTGTATTGAAGTGAGAGAAGTCGGGAAATTCCGCCGTCATCACGTTCACGAATGATGCTGTGCACTAAGCAGTGTGCGCATTAAACAAGAATATTGATGGAGGAATGATGCAGGCCTGGAAACCTGTCCAGCAGAACTGAATGATGTCTCAATGTTTCTTGTTTTGTTGACAGCTGGATCAGTCTACGCCTTTGATTATTGTTTTATGTTGAAGATCTATGTTGTTGCCCTACCGCTCTTTGGCTCCTGCTGCATTTCCTGTACCTAATCACTATACCAAATAAGGAAAGAAGAAGAAATGTTTTAAAACAGATTTTACCCATTTGTTTTAAAAGCTCTCCACCTAACTCTAGATTGTTGTTCCACCTAAAATGAAAGATGTGACGTAGCACACATGATATTTGTCTCAGAAGCAATGTAAGGGAAGCTGTGTTCAACGTTGGTGCATCTCGATGAATAGCGTTTTTCCAAACACAATATCGACACGATACGAACCGTTGAAAATCATCGTATCATCTATTGGATGTAACATGTAACAACTGGCTCTAGAATCTAAATTAGATCCAGAATACAGCTGCTGGGACTGGGAGCCCATTGAATGTACCAACCATTATTGCTTTAGTTGCTGAGAAAAATCAGGTTTCTCACTCTGCGGGGGGGGGGGGGGGGGGGGGGGGGGGGGGGGGGGGGGGGGGGGGGGGGGGGGGGGGGGGGGGGCGGGGGGCGGGGG
>JAUELK010150936.1:0-11290 GCA_031471215.1 Gastropteron pacificum
CCCCCCCCCCCCCCCCCCCCTTTCGTTAACTAGAGGAGTGCCTTATTTTGAATATCTAGCATCATGTAGTACTGTAATGGCATAATCTTTCATAACTAAATTACATGAAACTTTTTCTTGTCTGTTCATCTCTACTGTTCGTTTTTGTTCTGTTAGCTTGTTTGCTGGCTTGCGTTGTGTATCATACTTTCCTCCTTGACTTCTTGCAACATGCAACGTTGTTGTTGTTGTGGTTGCTGTTGTTTTGTCAGGATCTCGTCGCATTGTGGTCAATCATCAGTGTAAGTGATGTTTTCGGGATCTTGATGTTTATAACTGCTCACATCTAGCAGGTCGCAACATCATTTTGTATGAAACTAACACCAAGTCAGAGCCAGTCCTATCCATAGTTGACACTCGTATTGGATTCAGCATTCAACACCATTGTTAGACTTTGTACACATTGTTTATTGATCAGAAATACATTGTGTTCGCAATAGTGCTGGGAGAACAGATTTGATAGACGAAACTCGAAATGTAGAAAGCAGACATAAATCAGAACAATGACAATGGTTATGATATAATATATAGCATATTATGTTTAGAGCGTTACCCGCTCTGCGGCAAGCTGAAAGCGCTTGTTACAGTTACAGCCACTATTACCGCAACAAGACTCATTTCAAACCTTCTCAATCTCTACCCTATGACATTAATTAAAACTCATAACTAGTTTTGTTATACAGCTCATTTTGATTAAATTCATCATTAACTTATTTTACGCTGTTGCTACGATGATCATGGATCTAGATTAGATCTAAATTAGATCTAGAGAAAAGTATCAACTACAATTTAAAACCTACTGCCGAGTGTGTTATGAAACTATGAAAGACCTAGTCTGATGTTGTTAACTTCCAGTGGAGAGATTAAAGTTATTTCACGACTCAATCGCTCTGTGGAAACGCCGAAACAAAAGTGGAATGCAGTAGATACAAAGAAACGCAACCGCCGCCATTGTTTTTCACTTTCGCTTTTCAAAACAAAAATAGGAAGTGACTATCGTCGACGCGCGTCGTTAATTCCCCGAAAATTAAAGACGCTAGAGACGCTGCGTCTCGCTGCGTTGCAACGCTGAGATGTGGCCACAGTCGGGCTTTAACATTGTGAATTAAAGACGCGACGCCACGCCACGCCACGCGATGCTCAGATGTGGCCGAGGCCTTAGGAGACATTGGTAGTTCTGCCTGTTCGGCAATCACAACAGCATACTCACAAGATCTTTCACTGTTTATAGTTGGGCATCCTTTTTACACCTCGATGTGATGAGAGAGTCGTGATAAAATAACTTTTTTCCAAGATTACACCTGGTGTTGGGTGAGAATATATATCGAACCTTTGATCGTTGACTCGAGAGGCCAACACGCTGACCATTGGCCACCAGATATGATGCGACCAAAGAATATTGAAATGGCGATAACACACACAAACATGCAACACAACCAACAACGTTTACAAACAAGGAACGAATTATTGATCATGATATTATTATTATCGTGACAAATATATCACTTTTAGGGCTACTTGTGAGTTCAAGTAGTCAGTGATCATGAGTAGACATAAGTTGCACATGATAATATATCAAACAAATTTTGAATCGGAAGAGAAAAGAACCACAGTTTGTAAAAATCCAACATGTGTTGTTCACAATCGTCAATGTTTTCAACACAATGAAATACATGATTAACACCTAAAATATCCGTTATCTAAGCTTGTCAAAGTATTCAACTAGCTTTCTCCGGTAACCCTGACTTCTTTGGTCGTGTTTGTACTCAACCCTACAAGTAATGTAACCAACACACCTAGTTGAGTGTTCAGCTAGCGCATTGGTAAATAAGAATAATAGACAGCATTTATAAAGCGTTTTCCCCCCTCTACAGCAAGCTCAAAACGATTTACAGCCACTAGTACCCCGACATACCTGATGCATTCCAGAGCCTTCTCAACCTCCTGGGAGGCATACTGGTAGTGCTGCCTGGTCGGCGCCCGGACTCATACCAACATACTAACAAGATCTTTAACTGTCTATAGTCGGGTACACATTTTACACCTGGGGTTGAGGTGAGAAAATCGTGACAAAGTACCTTTTCCAAGAGTACACCTGGTGGTGGATAAGAAAATACTCTCAAATCCAAATCGAGTTGACACGGCCGGGGATCGAACCCCGGATCTTGAACTCGTGAGGCCAACGCTCTGACCACTGTACTGTAAATCATCAACCAGACAATCTTGTAGACCATCGAAACGATATTATTAAGATAAGATACGATACACTTTATTGATCCAATCATGGACATTTGGTATCAATACAATAAACATAGTACATGTCAAGGAGTATAATACTCTAAAATATAAGACGAGATCAACATAAACGAAACATAATGCATGGTATATATCATTCAAATAATGTTTGGACATGATGCTGTAAGAGACTGGGATACTTATATTAACAAGTTAAGCGGCCTTTGAGCTTTTGCCCTTCGGCCCAAAATAGATTCAGTAAAAGTTATCATTCCATCTCGTCTCCTTGTACAGCTTGCATCTTGTAGTACAGAACACCCTTGGCCCTAAGCTCTGCGTGAGTACCCTCCTCCACCACCTGTCCCCCCGCGAACACAGCTATTTTTTCAGCGTTCTTGATGGTACTCAACCTATGGGCGATCGTGATGCACGTGCGGCCTTGACGGGCCTTGTCCAGAGCCTCCTGAACGATATGTATGCACAACAGTTTCGTGGAATTATAACAATAATCATCATAATGACAACAACAACATCAAGATGTCGACCATCGGGTCTTAGGTTTTATCTCACCCTGTGCAAGCTCAAAGTTGGTGTTCACTTTAAATGTTTTGTCAGCCTCTCATCTCCTTGATTGGTGGGACCGAGCACCCAGTCTTCTCGGATAAGGACGATAAACTGGCAGCTTGAAATCGATGGAGAGTAGGCCAGTTAGGCCAGGCGTGCACCAGATTTTAGTCCCAAGCCTGGTGTGTCGCCGGCTAAAAAGCCTGCATGCAGGAAAATCGCGTAGCCGGGAAAGCCAGCCTGAAACAGGCTAAAAATCCCACACTAGCAGGGAAGCCGGGTGTACACGGGGCTGGAAAACTCCGGTGCACGCCTGGCCTTATGGCCGCTGTCCGGGCAAATATATTCCAAATGTAACCCTATCATAACCCCCCTTCGTGTTGGCTTCAACGAAAAGCGGAGCTTAAAACACTCGGGCAAATTTCCCTGAGAAGGAATGAATACAGTACACAAAATACCCAAAAAGTACGGTAGCTTCGAGTCTCGTTTACATGACGTGGTGTCTGGTTTCACTAACTCATAGGACGTATGCCACACCAGTATGACAACAGATGGTGCAAGGTGTCTTGTTCACAAAGGTGTGTAAAGTAGTTCCCCGCAGTTTTCAAACTCAACTAGCTTATAAAGATTTGATTAATATGGATCAAATGTCAGCGTGTCTGTGTACAAATCGGTGTCTAATTACGTGCATATTATATGTGTAGGTATACAAGTTAGTAAAGTATGTGTTTGTAATGATGCGTTTATTTTGAATGTTATACACATTTTGTGTGTTGATGAAAGCATGACTACATTCCCTTATGTGGCGGATTAGCTCAGTCGGTAGCGTGCCGGACTCGGGATCCAACGACCTCGGGTTCGAGCCCCGACTGGGGTGAGTTCCGTAAACCCTTGGGAAATGTTTTTTACCACCATTCCCTCACACCACCCAGGTGTAAAAGAAGTACCCGGCTATAGGCATTTTTCTGCGCCTCACAGACTGCCTGTACAATTGTGTTCAATGTTTGTGATGTGTGATGTGTTATGTGTTGTATGCGTTAGTAACTTGTCGGTGGAGTAATAGATGTGCTTTTACTTGTATGTGTATAGATACATGTATATGAATAAACATTTATGTTCTACTGCAAGGTCAATGTCCATTTTGATTAGAGTAAACCTACAGATAATGGGTCATTCAAATATCTATTTAAGCCTCGAGGGGAGGGGGGAGGGGTCATTATCTTTGTAAGACCTTAATATATCCTTTGTAATACATTTTTTAAATCTAAAAGGCGTAAGATGTGTATAGGTATAACAATATTTGAATGGCTCCTAAGGTTATGTGTGTGTGTGTGTGTTATTGCATCCATAATAATTTCACTGTGTGTCACGATAGGTGTATATTAATGGATGGCAGTGTATCTGGTGTCCTATGACGTACTAATGTATCTACGTTATACAAGCCCATACCTTCTCACTCTCTGTGTCCAGGGCTGATGTGGCTTCGTCCAGAAGCAAGATCTTTGGGTTTCTGACCAGGGCTCTGGCAATGGCCACTCTCTGTTTCTGGCCACCGCTCAACTGAGTGCCCTTGGAGCCCACGAAAGTTTCGTAGCCCTGAGGAGGAAAATGTCAAAATGTGATGGTTAAGAGAGACGAAAGAAAAGGGCGAACTGATCTCATGTAAAATATGATTGGTTTTTTTGTATCTTCTTTTTTTTTCAATTTCTCAGTTTGGGCAGAGCCGTGGGCGAATTGTTAACACATTGGGTTAACGAGTTTGGTCCCCAAGTGGACGACACGGGTTCGAATCCGGGTGATGGCATTCTGAACATGGGTTACGTGGACAGTTTTCATGGCTGTCCACCCCTGTCCAATCGAAGACGGGCGTTAAAACGTATATGCCACCTCTTATATAATCTTTAAAATATGACACTAGGCGTGTGAAACTCAAAAGAAAACACGTTTGATATAGAGCTCTTCTTCGTATGTGTGAAAGATGGCGCTGCTCGGTGTGTATGAGTGACGAGTTTGAGTTTTAAGTGTGAGTCAGCCACCGCCAACATGCCTTGCCGGTGGAAAATGAACTGAATATTGTTTCAAAATAAGGCATGTAGCTACGGCAGTTTGAATTAGCCCGTAGCTTTACCAAAGGCATGGACTGCACAAAGTTGTGAATGTTGGCTTCTTTGGCAGCTTTGATGATATCCTCCATGGACACTTCCCTGAAGTTGTCCCCGTAGGCGATGTTCTCGGCAATAGTGGCATCAAACAGAATTGGCTCCTGCGACACCAGGCCGATCTGACGGCGGAGCCACTGCACGTTCAGGTCTTTGATGTCATATCGGTCCACTTTCTGAAAATCAGAACAAAGAACAATACAAGAACAAGAACTAGGCATATCAGAGTCTTTGACAGCTAAATGTTCAAAATTACATAATTTGTTCTTGTGAGTTGTCCGCAAAGTCATGGCAAGTCTGAGTGCTTCATCTTCGTGGCGATTTTAGGCAACTATTAAGTGTCGTTGTGTTTATCATCTGCGTTTACGTTTTACATTACACTTCATGCTGTTCAGAAATGAGCATGAGAGGCGTTCAGGTAAAGCCACTACCATGTTGTAGTCACAGTGTGTCCTATAGACACTGACAAATCTTGTTAGTATGTTGGCATGGGCGCCGAACAGGCAGCACTACCAGTATGCCTCACATGAGTTTGAGAAGGCTCTGAAATGAACCAGGTCTGTCGGGGTAATAGTGGCTGTAAAGCGCTTTGCGCTTGATGTAGAGCGGGGAAAGGTGCTGTATTAATGCTACATATTAGTATTTACTGACCACTGATCCAGCCAAGGGGTCGTAGAGCCTCTCCAGCAAGGACACTGTGGTGCTTTTCCCACAGCCGCTCTCCCCAACCAGGGCCAGGGTCTGACCTGGTTCCACGCTCAGATCTAGGTCATTCAGCACTTTGACATCAGGCCTCACTGGATACCGGAACTGAATTCCCGAAAATGTGACTACGCTTCTGCAAGATTCCTGTGCACAGAACAGACACGTGATTAATTTAATCGCTGACTCGTAAATGAGGGTTGAAGAAGACGACCATGAATCTTGATGACATTTTACAATAAAGCTCGATCATCTTTGATACTGTGTGTACGCTGGAATGGGAGTTTTAAAAAGATATGTACACGCGTTAAAGGTTATAGAGAACATCACTATTCGTACTGATATTATTACAGTGTTGTCTTCACAGTGAAGTGTTGCACTCATCTTTTGCTGTTGTCTACTTGAAATATGAAATATTGATTCAGAATGTGACAATGTTGACATGAAAAGCACATGTAGGAGAAACGTAAAATGACCAAAAGGGAAAACAAAACAACGTACAGGCTTTTGACCATCGTCACTGTAGGGGTCAATCGAGGGCGTGTGATCAATCAGTCCGAATATTTTGGCAGCACACGATCTGGCTTTGGATCCGTCTGGGCCAAACGCGACCATCCTTCCCAGCTGCATGGAACTCAGGATAATACAGGAAAACACCCTGGGGGACGAGGGAGAGCACTCTAGTTGCGATACATGTACTAGTAGCTCTAAAGTCATGTTGGGCTGCACGTATGTAGCACCAGGTTTTGTGAAGCTTCTTTTCATTTTGTATTTAGTTTTGTTACTTTGCTTTGGATAGCTTTTGTTCCTAAGGACGCATCAAGATTTCCAGTAATAGGGCCCCGTTCATCAACGGTCTGCTAACATTGCGCTACGCTAGCGCACGCTGGGTTCTGAAGATGGCCATCTACAACTCAGTTTTTGCTTCATGCCCGACCTTGAGGCCCAGCTTTGAGTCTTAGTATTGAGGCCTGGACTTCCATTCCCATCTAAATTGCGGCCTGTGCAGGAAAAACTGCGTAGTGGGTGGCCCCTTTATGCCCCCCCGCCCCCCCCCCCTCCTATTGAACGCAGCCCAGTAGTATACATGTCGGCAAACGTAGCTAGCACTATAGCTTTGTGGAGGTAGGACTGATACATAACGAATAACAATATTCAGATATTTAAGATCATACTCTACACCAAAGCAAGTGCATTTAGTCTTCCAATTCCATTTTCAAAGGAATGTATCAGTACAATGTATGTCTCCCTGCAAGAAAGTATCTGCACGTTTCTTGGCTACAAGCTTACTAAAATGTCTTGACTGAATAAGGACAGATGTACACTAAGCACTTACTTGATGATGTCATAATACTCTACGTCTCTGTTTTTGAGCAGCTCCGAACCATACCAAAACACGATCGCCATGGACAAGTAGTAAATGCATTGGGAAAATCCAACGAGTAGACAAAACGTGAAGGATCTCCTGAAAATACAAATTATGGTTTCTTGATGATTTGATGAAATAAAGTGAGGAGGTTTTGAGCTGAGACTGGCAATCCTGTTCGAAAGTGTGTTAAAGCCTTCAACTGGAATCAACATTTGTCTACAATAAGGGACTTGCAATTCTATGTCACAACATATGATATGGCGATTCTGTTTCTATTTAGTCTACTTCTATTGTTGAGTTGTTCTTTAAGACAATGAGAAGTAAGAAGTGATAAATACCTGCGCTTCAATTCTGATGAACCAAAAGCAAATAATTTCTCATTTTCAAATTAATGTAATATAATATTATTATGCATATCTATATTTCCGTAAATCATTAACATTTTTAATACCCATTCACTCTTATCGTCTCAGACTACATAATATTGTGTATATTTTTCTCATCTCTTATACGCAACTCCTGTGATTTGTTAACATTTTCAAATCGACGTATATCAATATCATATTATATATCCATATATATCTATATCTCTGTAAATTGCTATCATTTTTGATACCCACCTAACGTTTTAGGCGACATTGTGTAAAAGTACTCTCTACTTTATGCATAATAATTCGTATTTTACATCATGTTGTTTGTAAATGAATTATATGTATTTACTTTATTATTCTCTTTGTGATATTGTAACGCCTTGAGCTGATCAAGTAAAGGCAAAAATGCAAATAAATGAATAAATAAATATATGTTAATGGGTGTGAACTAGCAGGATTTCGAATGATGAACAATGGAAAGAGATAGATAGGCCCTATGAGCCTAGTAGTGAAGATGGAATGAGTACTTACTTGGCATTATGTTTAAATGGCTCCCAAAGCCTGTCAGAGAACTCTCCATACAGCTTTGGCTCCAGGGTTAATGAAGCCACGGTTCTGATGTTACTAATACCTGTGACTGAATTCTGAAATAACGACACATGAGTAGTGCTATGTGTGTATTTTTTCTTGACAAACATTATAGGCATATTGTTCTCTTTCTAAATTGAACATCATGGTAATAGAAGTGTTATCGTTTGGTTACACTTGCAAGTTAATTCTACAAAGTTCTGGAATTCTTTGTTTTTCTTGAGTGTCTCGACCTAAATCTGCAGCGGTCCAGTATTTTTCTTTTGATCTGTGTGGACGTTCATTTAGAATAAAAGACGCTGTTACATAATAGAACATGTCATTTTTACCTTTTTAGTGGAATAGTGTGATACGTACCTTGGCTGCATGTTCTAGGGCGATAGAGTTTTTCTTCGCCGCTCCACTCATGATTCGTATAACGAGAAAACCTCTGAAGAGAAAATAGAACATTGTCATACAATATGCCTACCATACAGTAATTTGGTGTTGGACATTTTTGGCTAGGAGCATCTTTCTGATGCATGTTATCATTAGGCACCTTGCGCAGACGACTTCCTTGACGTCGAGGACGTGAACGTGTGGTTCTATGACAATGATCTAAAGAGTCATTTATGACATCACACGTAGTTTTTGCGCTTTCACGGCGTGAAGGAAGTCATCTGCGCAAGGTGCCTATTTCTTTTCTTGCTCAATATTGCAGTCTGATTCCTCCCAAGCTGACGTATGATGTACTCACGCCAAGATGTTGATGGGCACGGCGGGCAGGACGGACAGTGTGAGTTGCCAGGAGAAGATGAAGCTGACCACAATGCCAGCACCCATGTTGCCCAGTGACAGCAGAACACTACCCAGTGTCGACCTGATGGCCTGCCACACAGAAAACACAACAGTTCGGTTAAAAAATCATTCTCAATAGTAATGACGCATCCATACCTAAGAGCATTCTTTTCCTGCTTTGCCCGTTCGATTAAAGAACAAGGACAACCATTAGGGAAGTTACGTTTTAGTAAAATAGTCATCGAAACGTGCCGACCAGGCAGCACGTCCAGTATGCCTCCCAGGAGGTTGAGGTGGCTTTGGAATGAAACAGGTCTGTTGGGGTAATAATATGCTGTAAAAGCGCTTTGAGCTCTCCGGAGGAAAAGCGCTATATAAAATATAAAATATCGCATCATTCCACATGTCGTTTTCTTGTTCTGAACACGCTTCCAGCCCCAGTGAATCTCAATGAGTCTGGTAGAATGTTTTCAAATTGCAATACATTTCAAAGTATTTAATATATAAATGGGAACGTATTTCTCCATTTTGGGTGATAACTAATTAACTGAAAGGCTAAATCCCAACGTACCCCTTGTACATACGATGCCTCCGAGGCCAGTTGTTGGGTAAGAATGCCTGTTTGATGTCTTTTCATGTCAAACCAGCCCATGTCCTTGGGGGGGGGGGGAGTAAGGAGGAACAGTGTAAGTAAATCTCTGTGTACATGTGTGTACTCGGGTAGGCTCCAAGATAACCACATGGCGACCAGGCTGACAGGCACCTGCTATACTTGCATTGTATCAGTGACCGTCCACTTTTTAGCTGGGAAAAGAACCCTTTTCTGAAGTCACGGTGTGGATAGAACCAAAAATACAGACAGGCGTACATAGTGAGCATTTTTGTAGTACTTTCAAAGCTCAAAATCCTGTTGAATATGTGGTGGCTCTACGATTTTAATGGTACCCCATTTCATTACGACTTGCAAGTATCTGACACTGAAACTGCTTAATGAACAATAATCAAATAATGTGTTCATTCATGTACCTATACTATTCATGTACCTATGCAACTCATGTACCTATACCGTGTGTTGAAGATTGAGTGAGTAGAGCGAGAGAAAGGTGTGTGCAGATGTGTCCCACCATGGTTAATTCTTTGTTTGCGAATGTGTTCAGAACATTGTGAAACCAATTTACACTCATGGGACAATTCAAAATTATCTGATCTCTTATGAGCTGGCTCAAAACTCCTTATCTGGATGTATAGGACTACAACATACCTGTCTCAGCATTGCCCTAAACAAGATATTCCTCATCCGTAGTGTCAGTTCTTCACCTGACCTCCCAAAGCCATATTCCTGAAACATCAGCAAGACTTTCATTAGTCGACAATCTAACATGGAATATTTAGTTGGTTATTCTTCATGTCTATAAAAGCTAACGCTCATCCCAATGTACTGGGTCCTTTAAGATGGAAGGCCAACTTTGACCAGGTTGTATGAGGACACACTTTGTGTAGTGGAATTCAAGATTTGAAAAGCATTTGACGCGTTTCACCAATGCTCTTAAGCCCCGAACACAGTGGGTGCGTTAGGCAGGTGTCAGATTGGCATTTCCGACGTAGAAATTGTATTTACAAAGCTACCGTGTAGCGGCTACAGTGGACGCGGTGTGTAGTACCGGTTAGTGATGGTGGGGGAAAGGCGGAGGTACACAGTCTGACACTGTGGTCGGGGCTAAAACGGTACACAATAGTTGAGCCAACTAGCATATTTTAATACATTCCTGTGTGCATTGTGTGTAATATGTTTTTAAAGTGTACCCCGCCTTGAGCTCTGTATTCAGGGGGAGTGGGCGGTTTATAAATCAACTTCATTATTATTATATTATACTCACCTGGCCGAAGTAGCAAAAGAAGCTGGCAACCCCAATAATGACAGTGTAGATACACAGATCGTCCATTGCATCTTCTTGTTTATCTTCACCGTCTTCTGTGAACACCTGAGGACATGATTATAACAATAGCCTCAAAAGTCGATTTATATAGCTTATGTTCTGGCTCTACGGCAGGCTCAATGCTGTTACTACCCCGACAGACCTGTTTCAATCCGAAGCCATCTCAACCTCCTGGGAGGCATTCCTACTGATGATAAGACTGCCTGGTCGGCGCCCATTCTATCAAACATATTGACAAGGTTTTTCACTAGATATAGTCAGGTACCCTTTTTTCTGGTGTTAGATAAGAAAATACTCTCAAATCCAAATCGAGTCGTCAGGGCCGGGCTGGAACCCGGACCTTTGATTCGAGAGGCCAACGCGCTGACCACTACACCACCAGATCAACTATTCAGGATATAAGAATGGTAGGCCTACTTCACATATCACGCTATATTGTAAAAGGGATGTCAGAAAGCTGGGCTTAGAGCATTTCTATCAAACATATTGACAAGGTTTTTCACTAGATATAGTCAGGTACCCTTTTTTCTGGTGTTAGATAAGAAAATA
>JAUELK010151047.1:0-11287 GCA_031471215.1 Gastropteron pacificum
GGCGGCCACGTGTGTCAATGGGGACCATACAATGTGTTACACACTTATAGGTGACAAGAGGTGTGCTCAATTACTGCATTGTATCTTAGTGAGTAGATCTATGGTTGTCCAGGAAGTGTGTTTAATTTTTATTTGCACAGTTTCAGAATTCCCACTGGGCTCAGCAGAAGTTCATGTGCATCGTTGTTTCAAAACATTTCGAAAAGCTACATAGGTCCGTCCGTGCGTCCGTCGTCCACCCGTCCATCTGTCCAGATCAAGTTGAAGGGTTTCCATTTCTAGAAATGCAGTTCTGATCAAACATTTTAGACCCGTAGGATACGTCTACAGTGACACTTTACTGCTGAGTCCGACGAAAATGCGACGTTCATTAGGTCTAAATATGAATATCTTGCACACTGCACTGCCCAGATTAGTGACTCTTTGAGGCAGATGGCTTTTTAGTGTTATTAGGCCTAAATATCCTGTTTTAAATGAGGCACCTAAAATATCTAGACACAAGTACGGGACAAGAACATTTTGTTATCATTTTTGCAGAAACTGATATTCCTATATTATGTTCCAAATAAAGAAAAGTATATTTAAAAGCATCTTGAGTTGATTACTGAAAAGAGAAGTAACAGAATTTTGAACAAAAAAGAAAGAATGTATATTTACCGTACCTGGACTATTTAAATTTATATAATGATGTCATGTAGGTAGAGTTCATTGTCAAAGAGTTCCATCGTCTGTAATCAACAGCTGCAAAACACGATGGTCCAACAATCAATGTAAATGATGAGTGAGCCAACTAATCCTAATATATTTCAATCTATGACAGTTAAAGTTTCCAGTAAAGCAATATATATAGTTGATAATTATAGATAATATATGCAACTAAGTCATTCTATTGCTTTGGCGAACATTTTTTTCATTTCAAGTTATAAAAAAGTCATCATGATATAACAGATTGTCAACCAGCATCGTCACACCTTACACAAGAAGCAACCAACCACTGTTTGAACTTTTTAGAAAGAGTATTCTAAAGAGTAGAATACAGATTTTTAGACCTACACATACATGAATATAATATTACTTTAATAAATTAAAATGAAGGCACTCTATACGTCGATACAACAATGTTCTGCAACATCATATTTTGTTCTTATTGATTACTGCCAGTTAGTTGCTAACAAAGTACAAAGCCAAACTTACACTATTTTATAATAAAAAGTAGTCTTTGTTTAAAATACAAATATAATAATATAATATTAATATAATTATAATATCATCAATAATCAATCGAATAGTATAATAAAATTAATAATAAATATACATCCTTTGTTGTAGGCCTATTTCTATTACAACTCAACATCATTTCTTACAAACAGGCCTTCTCTGAGATGTCAACTAACGACGAACACAACAATAAAAATGCGTAATTGATCATACTCATACCGATGCTCGAGTATTCACATGGCTCTGGATTAAATTAAACGCAAAAATCTAAAAGAATGATTTATTAATATTAAGAATTTAATGAATAATGATAATGAATAATTATTAGTGCCCTGCTAAACTGCGACATAATTACTAGAGAACAGATCTAATCTAGATTCTAGAGTAGGGCTACTGTCGGCAGAGTAGGCCACCCCGCAAGTTGATACACCCCCCCCCCACTTATTTTTTCATTTTATCATTGTCTACTTTTTATCTTTAAATGTAATAAATCCCTTAGAATTCTATATTTTATTATTTGTGGAAATGGTCATCAATCAGCAAAAACAACTATTGTCAATAGAATGATAATATAGATAGATCTATAATCTACTTACTCTCCTGTTCAGTTCCACGGCTTAGATTTAGATTAGGAATCATTATCACCATGATCACCTTCCTCCTTGTCGTTTATCGGTAGAGAATCTACAAGAAATGAAAGACAAAAGATCGTCTGATCCGTGTCTTATTTTACAAAACTAATCAACAACCGTCGCCTGTCTGTCTTACTAAATCGAAGTCACTAAGACTGTCGGGGCCAGTCTCGTTCTTCAAATTTTAGTATGGATTGCTTTCCTCCACACTTAAACGACCAATCTTGATCTAGGGCTATTCTAATTCTAGTAGTTGTATGTGCATGATAACAAATCCTTTTTCGGTCTTCGATGAGAGGAAACCGAAGAGAAAGACAATCATCCAAAACACAACAATAATGAACAAAACGATTCAAGTAATCACTGGGCAATAATAGTAATAGTCTTACTCATATTCGTCCACAGTTATTCATGGCGCCGTTGTCAATGATTTGAAGACATTTTTTTTTTAAATAAAAGGAAGATAGCGTGTTTTGGCCGGCAATCACTTATTTCAATAACATTTCGTTGTTTTACATAACATCAAACCCTAATCCAAAAACGCTTATGTCTTCAAGAAAAGCTTAGGTTGACAACTACTGCTAGGCGTCCTTTCTGAAATCGCAAAGGAAGTATCGATAGATGCCCACTAGCCTAACTACTAATACAGATTTAACTTCCGACTTCCGGACGGTCTCATGAAGAAACAGAAACTAGATAGTTATACTGCCTATCAAAGCACAGTTGTATTGTAGACAAAGTTACTGTATACAGTTTCCTGTACCTGTAACGGCACGTTTAATGTTATGATAATGGCAAAGAACTTTGGCTAATAGTCTATGTCATGTCCTTGTTCACGTAATTCTCACTTTGCGTGAACTCCTTAGTTCTTTTTGTTCGAATTAATTGAACAAAGACAGTGATGCATATTTGCAAAGTATGCAGTGTTACAATTCGTAATGTATGTCTACTAAACTAAATGTAGGCTATAGTGTACGGGTACGGTACCCGTATTGTCTTATTGCAATACGTTGTAGAAACAAGCTTTTTTTCTAGTACAGAGAGAGTAGCATATTAGAGAATCCCTCGCTAGAGCTGATTTCATTGAAAATAACGGTGCCATCCGTCTATCCATCCACCCACCGACCCATCCATTCATTAGTTTGTCCGTATGTCCTTAATGTCATTCAAACGGACGACCGGGGAACCGGTAATGAAAAAAAAACCAAAACGAACTGTCTCATTTGGGGAGGTTGTCATCGAATGCTAAGAAATACTTTTCGCGTTACATAGAATATGTGTGTAGACCTCATTACTTAGGTACCGGTGCCGGTATGCAGCAAGTCATCAATAAGCTGTAAGAACGGGAAAAGAACAGAACAGAAAGGAATACACAGTAAATAAAGGGGGAAAAGACACCCACGCTTCTTTAAGTCTCCCACCTTAGCAAATACCAACCACCGTTAAAAAAGGGGAAACACTACACTAGCTCTTGCAGATGAAGCAACAAGGGCCTGGGCTATGTGTAGGCCAATTTAGGAATAACCCTTGACAAACGACTCATATGGAAATAACAACTAGAGAGAACAGAGCAAAAAGCAAGCAAGACAAAATCGGTGTGGTTGGCTGAAGTGGATGATGTGTGCTGTTGTTTGCTTCGTGTACAATTCCAGAGCTTTGGAGTAACAATAAACGGTTTTACGCTATGTTTTCGATGCCTCAAAAATGCTTGTGACCGCGACCTAGATCTGGGCATTGAAACTGCGCTAATGAACTCTCGGAACAGTCCATGGCGAGAACTACACATTATTACGTGTAATGTGTAGTTCTCGGTTCATGGCCATCGTACAGGTCAAATGGGTCCTTTCTGTCACAGAGTGTGCAGTTTCTTCGCAATTGCCGTCGCAATATCACTTGGTTATTGGAGCAACACGAAACAAAGGGAGCCGACTGCGTTTTGCATACGCGTGTACCAAATTATACGGTTACGTACCTTGACAGCGAGCACCGCTGTAAATTGTATAGCTAATTTGTTGTTGTGAAGTACACGCGTGAAGGAACATATGCACATACAATGTAGTACAAAAATATATGTAGTACTAGTGGTCAACCCATTCTACGAAAGGGACCGGGAGAAAGTCAATTTTATAAAGAATTAGCTATAGAGTAGAGCATTTAAAAGTAAATCAAGATTGGTACCAGATTACATGTAGTTGAATAAATGATAATGATTTAAAAAATAATAAAGATCACTTATATAGCGCTCATCCCTCAGTCGGCTCTGAGCGCTTTACAATGACACTGTCCGTCACTCATTCACACAATATCAATAAATGTAGAACACAATAAAAGTACAGTAGATAATTACGGAATACAGTTATGTAGGCCTACAGTAAAACGAGTAACAAGCATGGTCACAACACATAAACATACATGTAGGCCTACATAAATATGCAATAGAAGCACTTCACTTTGTCACTTATCACTTATCACTTGAAATAAAGAAAAGAATTGATTATCACCCGGAAAAAAGAATCTAGATCTAGATGAATAGACGACAAACCGGAAAATGATGGATACTATTTCGCCGATTAAAAAAAATTTGGAATGGAAAAATTCAGACGATGACACCTTGTCATCTCGCAGTTTAATTGTTTACACATTGTTGTAAAATGGTAACTTATTCTTATTACACAAAGCAGAACGAAAGACGAACGTTGATGAAAACCGCATCCATTTTGGTGCAATAGTAGCGGAGATCTGCTTTGAAGTTCAATGTTTGCCTCTTATTTATATAGAAAAGTATGAAGAAAACATAGAATATCAAAGTAGATAGACAAACGACCAAAAGTGTAGAAATATATGCTTCATCAAAACATGTTATTTAATCATTGTATTTATGTTGTTTCCACACGTCATGTAGGCCTAGTACTAGTAGGCCTACCCGGTACATCCAAAACAAACTTCCATGTTAATGGATCAATAAAGTAAAGTTCATCTCATCTTTGGGCAAAAGACATCAAACAACAAAATTGAGTCCAGAACCATGACTTAGTGATGATAAGGTGCGATAAATATCGATACATATCGATAAATCACAAGTTGGTAGGCCTACTTCTGCAAGAAGGATAGGCCTACCGGTACCGGTAATTCTTATCATTAGGTGGGCAAGCCAATTAAAGAACGCTACAGTGGGTTTATCCTTGACATAAGGGTATCCAGACATTGGCTGTAACTGTATTTACGTCTTTGTGTGTGTGTGTGTGTGTGTTTCGTTGATATGTAGGCCTATGGGTGTATCATTCTTTTGACAAACGCTGCATTGATTCTTTGAAAGCGAAAATCCCACCCACTCTTCAAACCAGCGTGATACCTGTATTGTGTAAAACTCTCTACGTTAGAGTATATTTTTATGATATTGTTATTGTAACAGAGGGGTTTGTGTTTGTTTGTTTTGTACATTTTAATCACACGTGTATGTGTGTGTGTGTGTGTGTGTGTGTGTGTGTGTGTGTGTGTATGTGGTGTGTGTGTGTGTGTGTATGTGTGTGCGTGATGTATATAATATGGCAGTTAAACTTTAATAATAAAGAGCATAAAGTGCAGCATCCATATGAAGAGATAAAAAATCATGCAAGAAGAAACACGCTAAGTGAAAGAAGTCCAAAAAGGGACCAATTAAAAGAACACAAGAACTAAAGAAGAACATAACTAAGAAATATCACTATCTACATCAGTAAAAGCGCAAGTAAAAAGATGAGTCTTAAGACGCGATTTAAAATTAGACAGTGTGGGAGCTTTTCTCAAAGCCAAAGGTAATTTATTCTATAAAACAAACAAAAACAAAATACAGCACCGTAACAAAACAAAACAATGAAAAAAAGATGCAAAGATAAATAATTGTTTTTTTTTTTAAAAAGGAGGAGTGAGAACCTAAGAATAAAAAAAACAACTACCGGTAGCACTTGAAGGATAAGTTGAATACAAAACTTTGTCCACCCAGTTTGTTTCTGAAAGATTGAAAACATGTTCAAAAATGTTTTTTAAAAAAGAAAAAAAGAGGGCAATTTCCATGCGGGCAAGTTTTATTGTGTTGACAATAAGTATAGTGCTTGTTTGAAAGGAGCCGTAATAGCACTGTAGGCATACCGGTACATGTACTGATAAACCGGACTCGGACTAACAGACGGTGCCGGTCTAGTGAAAACTATTGAGAACTTTGTTTTGAGTATTTGATGGGGATTCAACTTTTAAAACTAGACGTACAGATTGAGTTGATCATCTAAGCCTATTTTAGCAACATTCATAGATCTAATTGAGGGTTTAAAACTGTAAACACCATGAACAATTCTTTATTTTCGTCGCCTGATGAAAAGATTCAGAAGGGGCCGAAATAGACATTTTGTTTGAAACGTCACCAGTTCTCGTGTGTGACGTCATAGATTCTTGTCCTGGAATAGGCCTATAAGTTCCCGGCATGCCCCGATAACCCCACCCAGCGCTGTCAGATTGTGTGTGCTTGCGCTGTGTCTTCTTATGTCGGCACCAGTGGGACTACCGAACTGGACTTCATGGTTTGTCTTGTGAATTTCACGAAAGGGCGGCCTTTCAGTGCCCTGTAGGCCTCTAAAGGGGCTGGAATAGGCGGAAATATTTGTTTATTATTCACCTGGATGTTGGAATTTTCATGTGTGCTTGGATTATTATTTCAAACTGGCATTATTAGAGAACGTTCTTAACAGCATGGGGTGCTTTCGGCAAAGTAGAGACGATGAAGATGACAAACTCAGAAAGGAGGCCAACAAAAGGATTGAAAAGCAGCTCGCTAAGGACAAGCTGGTGTACAAAGGAACCCATAGACTGCTGTTGTTAGGTCAGTATGAGTTATGTGTATTCATTAGGTCTTTATTTGCTTTCGACCCATCGAGAATAATCGAACAATGTTACCCCTCCTTCCCTAATCTTGAGACTCGTTTCTGTTTTCATTTCCTAATGCCTAATGAGCTTCCGTTTTGATTTCTTCTCCAAAGGTGCTGGGGAGTCAGGAAAATCCACCATTGTCAAACAGATGCGCATATTGCACGTAAATGGATTTAGCCCAGAGTAAGTAGCTTGTTGTGAATGTTTTGTGTGAAGAACCTTATAATTTGTGGTGTACCAAACCGTTATGAAGTGCTTCAAGCCTATTATGTATGCGTGAATGGTTCCAAGGTGAGGAGCTAAAGGGGGTGTGGCTTTCGAACGATTGCGAGCCAGTTCTTGAAATACACATGTTTTGTCAAGAAAGCTTAGTTAAATGACACTGTGCTGTTTTGTTTGTTTTCAGTGAAAGAAGACAGAAAATTGAAGACATCAAGAGAAATGTGCGCGATGCTATTTTGGTAAGTACCATGTTCCTGGTTTCCTGTCACCCCTCTACTGAGCCAGTCCAATGTTCCAAAATGGCGGATTGCATAGTTGCAACCCGGGATAGGCTATTGACTGAGCATAGTTATAGTATGTGTGTTGTGAGAGAGGGATAGAGAGAAATATAACATTTTTGAGTGTATTGGGAGATGCATTCCTTAATTTTTAGATTTGAAGAGAAAAATCAATTTTTTTTCTCAATATAGCTCTTGTAACAATGAATGTTTTAGATTTTGTTTGTGATTGTGTTTTAAGTTTAATCATCAGATTTTGGGAACTGTTTACTGTTTACTTTATTTAGGCCTATTTATTATTAGTATTAGTATTACTATTACTATTGATATTGAATATTGTAATTGTTAATAAAGTTAATAGTCAATGTTACACTTATTAAACTTTAAAAAACATAATCATAGATAAGCCTACTGCTACTGCTACTGTTAGTGTTAGTTTGTTATTGTTTATACTGTTACAGTTTACAGTTTACTGAGACAGTCAAGTCTTTTGTTGATTTCTGTTGAGTGTGTTCTTGTTTACTTGATCAACTTATTTATAGATCTACTACTACTACTGGTTTCTGTTAGTGAGTTGAGTTAATAATTAATATAATAATTGGTGAATAGCAAAGCAGTGGGAGAGTCTTTTCTTTGTAGATGTACGTTAAGTAGGCTAGTCTAATACTAATACTATTTAGTAGACCTCTACTCTACTCTGTGAAAGAATTATTGAAATTTTGAATGAGAAGGAATGTCAATGTCACCACACCAATGTTCAGTCAGTCAAGAGTTATTTAAAGCCTTTAGTTAGACAAACTGAAACCTTTAGTTGAAAGTCAAAAAGGTTAGCCCTATTTTGGCAGTTCTTCTACAACTAACTGCAAATAGATCACAAGCCATGTTTTCTTTTCCCCTTTTAATAATTAGGCCCATCTGTCTTTCTGTCACCTTTATTTTGTTTATTTTGAATATGGCAAGATTTAAATGAAAACAAATGTGACAGGCTGACTTGGCTTTGTACTTTGTTGATTTTTCTGGCTTTGTAGTGGTGTCTTCTTCTTCTTCCAATTACATTATATTTATGACTGCTGCCTCATATACAGAGGACTTTTGCAATCATGCAATGTGACTCAGTCGCCTTTGAGGAGAAAAATGCACACACCAGATGTTATAATAGCAGGATTTGTAATTTATAAAAGTTTTTTTTTTTTTTTAAACTTGTGCTTGTTATGTTTTTGGTGTAAAATAGGTAAGTAGTTTGCCTGCAGCCTTCTAATGGTTGGCCCCAAATTTGCTCATTGCTAGTTCTCGAGGTCAAAGGCCTGAGTATATTTTTTAAAAGGTTGGCATTTGTAGTGTTTTTAAATTCATTTGGCATACTGTTCTTAAGTCTTAATAGCGGAGGGGTATAAAGAATATAAATGCGTGTTTGTTCTGAATCTTGGTACAATCACATTTTTATTAATGTCCTTTCTTTCATTCCATTTGTTCAGAATGATAACTTTGTGAACAGTCTTGTCGCTAGAACATTTTGCCTAAATACTGACAACAACAAGGAAGAGGACTTTGTCTTCTATTGGCGTACACTTAGGTCAACAACTACTTTGAATTAATCGTGTTAAACGATTACTTACTTTTTTTGCCCTAGTAAAGTCACTCTGATAGTGAAAAAGTGTTTTTATTTTTTGAATTTTTTTTTTTTTTTAACTTGTGCTTGTTATGTATTTGGTGTAAAATAGGTAAGTAGTTTGCCTGCAGCCTTCTAATGGTTGGCCCCAAATTTGCTCATTGCTAGTTCTCGAAGTTCTATTAAATGCATTAATCAGAGATAGAATTAGAAAATCAACTTGATGATTGTGGTCACTTAACACTAACTTGGAAGTAGTATAGGAATTCTTAAAATGTTTTTTATTTTTTATGATTCATTACTGTTTTTTCAATTTTATTTACCATGCTTCTTCTTATCCCAAACTTTTGATATACAGTGGAGTCCACATATAAGATAAACTGGCTTTATATAAATTCTTGCTTAAAACACTTTTTTGCCCTGTCCCATACTTTTTCTTATATCGTCGTCTATATATATTACAGAGTGGCGTCTCTCAGTTTTGGCTACTTTTCAGGAGAGCCTTCCAAAGTTTTGACCTGTTTTCACAAATACATTTCAAACACATTGTGAGATAACGACACGGTATTTTTTTTTTACCGAAATTCTGCAGGGGGCTACTTTAGAGGTCACATTACCTTTTATTTTTTCACACATTGGTTTTGACATAAAAGCCTGCATTTTGCGAAAAATCTGCTAAAAGTGAGATACGCCAGTTTGTAAGACAATTGATATACCAGAAGCCACATCGAAATTGGGATACGCCGCCACATCAATTGATTGATAGGCAAAATAAGTGGAAAATATTTTTGTTTCATGCTTAGAAACATCTTAATAATTAAAAAACAAGATTGTGTGTTCATATCTTCATATTGGCTAATTATAATAAGAGATAGTTCAATGAAAGGGATACTGAAAACACAGAAATTGGCAAGAATATGCTTTTTATAGTCACAAATCTAAAGATCTGTAGGCCTAGGCCTACATGCCACAACTGCCTATTGCAACAGCTTCTTTGTTGAAATTGCAAAATGAGATTGTATCTTTGTAGTAGTATGACGGTCTATTGATAATTTTGATTTCATGTCACGCTTCCTCTAACGGTTTTGGTAGAAGTAAAATATTCAAAAACAGAGTTAGTGTAATCATGATCATGTTTAAAGATTTTGACAATCGGCAGCTGCTCCGCACCAATATGTCAATTTCATGGAAATGATTGATTTTGTACAATATAGAGCCAAACGGATGAAGTTAAATAATGTCTCTTATAAGAGGTGTGTCGTCCTGGCACAGAGAGGCGAGGTCATACATTTTTTCCACGGGCACCTTGGGTTGTTCGGAGTTTAGTGGTTCGTGTGGAAAGTCTTATATTATGGGGATTTCAATGCCATTGTTTTGTAGTTTTCGTTTGTTTTTGTAATAAATTATTATAATAGAACTGACTGGTCTTTTGTGACCGTAAGCTCCATCACACTGTTCCAGTTGATGAGCACGTTTGAGTCAGAATCTTGATGAACGTTCAAGATTCGCAAATCCACAGAGTTTCTTAAAACCTAAAAAGGCAAGATATTGGAGAGGAACCACTTGGTCTGGCTGACTTCAATGATTGTGGTCAAATCTGTTGGCTCAAAATTGTCACTTGCTCTATCTAGAAATTGGTCCACTTATCATCCATCGGCGAAAGGATGTACTTCTTTCACATGTTTGGTGTCATAATGAAATGCTGCAAAACTTTGTAAACTGCAATGCTTTAAATCTCAGAACTCTCCATGGCCTTCATGTCACGTGAAGAAGTAGCAATGTTTGTTGGCCAGATTGTAGAAAGTCAAGTTGTAGTTTGAGAGCTGTCTTTTGTAGAACAAGGCACTTTCATTTGACACTCGAAGATATTTTCATCTACTCCCACAGAGTATAACTGTCCTGTTGCAATTTAATGTTCTTTTTGCTCAGTCAGTATCATTCAGTCAATTTTCAAAATAATTCAGTATTGAATCTACATCAATTTTGTGCCTTTTACTTTTTGAGAAAGTTAGCATCTCTCTACTAGTTAGATTTATTAGTAAGTGTGGTCCAGTATTCTAATACTTTAGATTTAGTCCAATCTTCTCTTTTGAAAATCCTTGTTTAATTGAACATTGAAAAAAGTCACTGGGTCCAAATGGGTGTAGTTGCATCAATATGAAACTACTTGTACAATTATGAAATGAACATGAAATAAATCTCTCTCCTTTTTTCTCGACCTATTCTATACTTTGCTTGTGCTGTTGTTGTCTTTGGTCTGGTAGTGTTGCGTATCATGTAGCCTTCCGATGTCTCTGAAAAGCTCTCTTACAGAAGCACAGTTTAAAAACCCACCTTTTTCAGAAATATCTTATCTATATAAATAAGAGGCAAACTTTTGAACTTAAAGCCAGATCTTCTCCGTTAATACTGCATCAAAATGGATGCGG